>OX596257.1:1542903-1715256 GCA_951394255.1 Polyploca ridens | reverse complement strand
AATTACTAATCCGATTCTAAACATTATTTCACTAATAAGATAAGATAAATATGCTTTATTTGTACACCATATAGTAGAAGACGAAACATTATACAAAAAGAAGTGATACAAAACAAGCGGTCTTATCGCTTAAGCATTACAACAAGACAACCTGTGGGTAACAGGATATATGAGAATATGATAGGTAACAGATAAGAATACGCTTTCATAACGTGAAAAAAACAGCTCTAGTAAAATAGAAAGAAAGGCAGGAAATGAGGAAGTTTATTTGTTTGTTTGCGTGTGATAGTGTGAAATAACAAGAGATTTAAAAGAGTCTAACGTCGGGGCCCGTCTTATAGTCTGAGGGGGAGAGTTTCAGAGACGTACAGCTTGGATAGTAAAAGATTGGGAATAAGAGTAAGAAGTGAGAAGTGTGACTGGGAGTTTGGAGGTTAAGTTCCAAGGAACTATGAAGAAGATGATGTTGAGAGGTGTAGTACTCGAAGCGTTCCTTGAGATAGCGAGGGGTTTTAGGATAAAATAAATCAGTGTATAAGAGTGATAATATGTGTGTATTCGAGCGAAGGTGGATAGGAAGCCACTTGAGTTGTAATAGGAAGCTACATTATCCTCAAATGCTATAACAATATTTTAATTCACATTTGTTAGGCTACTTTTCATAACGGAACCGCATGTGAAACCACGGGAGATAGCTTTCATTTACCGTGCCTAATTAAGCCAGTGCGAGGCCCGTAGCAAGTGTAATCAAGGACCTTTGGTTCAGGTATCTACTTTAATGGTTTATCTGCGGATTTAGCTTTCAGATTAGAAGATATGGTCGCGCAGATATATTTCACGAATTTATTACTCTTTTAAAAGATTTGGAAGCCTTTCTATATTACATTTATATTTGTCACGCAGCGTTATTTAAGTATGTCAAGAAATCGTTTTCAATGATTCTTATAATATTGGCCATGCAGCGAAATATACCGGGATTTCAGCATAACAGTAACATCCCTAATTATTTTCCCATAATTATTAGTATATGCGAAAGCAGGCCATTCAACGTGGGCCGTAGCATTTATCCTGCTATGGCCAATTCAGTACTGCATATTTCATAATTAGCTAACGAACATTTGTTAAATTCGGTATAGCGGCGATTGATAGGGAACCCGTTATAAGTATACTAAAATTATTAAGATTTGCATAGGAGCTTATCAAGTTATGCTCAATAAAATAAAACCTACAAAGAATATGTCTAGTAACAATGATAGCTTTATAGTAAAAGAATATATATAAGAACAGTGAATTGTTTACAAATGGCCATATCCATCGATATCATTGTATTCTACTAGCTAGTATATATATACAGCGTTCCAAACATTCACTCTGTTCGAATGAACTGAACTGCGTTCCGTTCACCTTTAGGCGCCGATCCCATGGAAGAGTTCAGTTCTGAGTTCCGAGTTCTGAGTTCCGCGTTCACTGTAATCTATGCGGCGCTTTTCATCATTGCACACAGAGAACTCGTCGTTCAAGAGAACTCGAGTTCTGTCGGAGTTCCATTATCTAAAGCTGGCAGTTGAGGTGACACGTCTGAGCTATCACTGTCTTATTTATTGAGTGACACAAGGTAGAAAGGCAATGGGCATTCTGGCCCATGAGCGGCCACTAATGAAACTTAAGTAAGGCCAATGAGACGAGATAAAGAACGTCAATAAACTTTTTTTTTTTATAACACTAAGTGGCAAACAAGCTTACGGCCCGCCTGATGTTAAGCGGTTACCATAGCCTATAGACGCTTGCAACACCAGGGGTATCACTTGCGCGTTGCCTACCCTGCAGAAATCTCTTCACACCCTTTTTGAAGAACCCCATGCTGTGTACTCCATTGGGAAAACCACGGCGGGGAGCTCATTCCACAGTCCAAGCGTCCGCGGAAGAAATCTCCTTTTAGCCTGCACAGTTCGAAACAATTCTGGTTTCAGTGTGTGAGGATAGAAGGTAGCCGTAGGCATCAAGTCGAACAAATCCTTAGAACACTCTCCGTTGTACAAGCGTTAGAACACACATAAGGAGCTTTTGTTTGCTGAATGTATATAATTACACCTTTTGGTACGGGGTACTAATTACATTTAATGCAACTATCTTACAATTTCATAATATCTCCAATTATTTCTTAAATCTTCAATAATCTATAACTTTTTTTTCTAAATACACCACAGTATTAAGCTTTCATATTTTTGTAAATATATTATTGCCTAATAGAAAACAGAAATTATTGCTGGCCGCCAAAGAGAAAAGCTCCGTACAAATTTGCCCATTTACCTTTAGAACTCTAGACTGCTCGCTCGCTGTGTGTAAAGTAGTGAACGCGGAACTCGAAACTCGGAACGCGGAACTCTAGTACTCTTTTCTGTGAGATGGGCGCGTACAGAACAGCGTTAATAATACAAGAAATCGAATCAAACCTGAGTGTAAACCTGGACGTAAATAACAATTTAGTAGTCAAGTAAGTAAACTTATTTGTTGTTCAAGTGAATAAATAGGTAATAATATCGTAATATCACAATAGAAATATTTCTTCATTTAAATGCCACGACTGCGGTGTAATTCTATAGGAACGACACGTTGATAAACGCGTAGGCGCTATGAAATTCATGAGCGCTTAAGATATTTTAGTCGCGAGAAAACTATAATCTATAAGCATCTATCTATCGTTTTTATAATTTGGTTAGACACAGCTTGATTTAGCACTGCAACAGTCAGTCCACTGCACACTTGCTTCGCACAAGCCCCCACCTTACCCCCGCTGTCATCAAGCTCGACGGATTTTTGTTTGGAACGCGAAATCTAATAAAATACTTATATTATTTCGATGGCCGTATCATAACCTTCTTTTCAGCATCGACGATACATTATTAAGGTTAACTTCAAGTAAAAATCCGCGTGATACAAAAACTTATTTATGATTTTATGAATAAGATTAGTTTATCTATAAGCAAGAAACAAAATAAGCAATCAATGGCTGAGAGGGAGAACAAGGAAAATATTTTGGCATAAGGGACTTTTTCAAAAAGACTATGGGCGTATCAACATATCATGAAATGAATACTGATGAATATAAAAAAATTTTCATGGTGTAATTCATAACTCTAATAATGTAAAAAATAAAAATGCACTTATCATGTTCTTTTTGACAAGCGCATGTATACAGATATGTGGATGACGTCATTTCCGGTGTCAATAAAAAGCGACGTGGTGTCACCTTGGGACACTGGGGGGAACTGACTGCTTTCGCGATTGCGTCTTGTATATAAAGCTTCACTTGACATTTCATAGAAAAATGTATGGACAAATGGCGTCACAAAATTGATGCTTATAAATAAATTAATTACATTATTCTCAAACAAAAAAATGAAAATGTGGCCCCACAGATCTGTTGTACATATATTTGTGATTCGATGTTATATATAATTTTTACAAAATGGATTCTAAATTTGATGGTATCACTAAAGAGGCAAACCTCGATTTTTATGATTTTGGTAATATTTGTAATGTTTTTGCTAGTTATTGCAGCAAATTAAAAAAAAAGGGCCAACACGGATCTGTTAATTGGTATCTTGGTTTTATGTTTATGTTCATATATTACTATTTCTTTCATGTTTTCATTCATAAACCACTAAAATAGCGAACCCTGTTTATGACGTTTAGCTTACATACCGCCCTTAAGAGTGCGTATGAAGCAAAATGAATGGGCTGATATGATGATGAAGCAAAATAACAATCTTAGAATTTAAATTTAACCAAGTTAATAGTATATAAATGAAAAAATATTTTTATATGGATATGTTCATTATATACGCGAGGGTTCTATCTGAACAAAAACATAATGGAATGAAAATTCCACGATAGAAAAAAATCACAAAGATACCTCTAATAATAATGAATTTTCATTTTTATTCGTTCATGGTGTATCTAATTAAGACAAAAATTCGACAAATAATATCACTAACATATCACCTAGGGCTGCTACTAACGATTTTTTAAAATATTCTATACTTTACGAGTTATTTAGATAAGAAGCGCTTAGTTCATTTTTGTTCCGCGAAACATCTCCGTCTCATGCCACGCGAAGATTAGACATAAGTTTGTTTCATCTGACATTGCCATATTTTTCTGGCTTTGTACGCATTCTTAAACTACTTCTCTTACGTTACAGATAATAAAAACAATGAAAAACGACCCATCATCATACCACATATGGCAAATCAAGCTACTATTATCACAAATAGATAACTACAACAAGCAAACCATGGCAGAAATGAAGGTCGACGGACAAGAAGCGCAAAACGAAACGTTCATATCGAGTGAATTCACTTTATCAATCAAACAGAAAGTATCAAACATATTCGACAGCTGGGAATTAAAAATAACACCATTTTTGAGAAAATATCTAGGTTTACCGAGCAATAAAAAAATCAGTACGTGCGATGACGACATTAAAAAGATTCTAAGCTCTTTCGTAGTGTACCATGATATAGTTAAAAATGTGTTGCGAGGTGTGGATACTGATGATGATTTGTCAGTGTTGTCGAGTGTCGATAATATTGGTGTCGATGGCGTCAGTAAGATATTGTCGTTGGTTAGATGATTCAGGTGTATGACGCAGGGCTACGTGACGCGGTCGCGCTGCAGAGGGGACTGTTTGCACGATTGGTGCGAGAAGTGAACTGTCGATATCGGTTTATCGATATAAGGACGTCACTAATTTTGAGTATTGAAAATACTTTGCTTGAGTGATATTATTGTTTGTGTTATTCTTTTTTTACCAGACTACGGTAAAGCTGAAAATGTTTTCGGCACTTTTATAATATGCATGAATATTGAAGATAAATTCACTGTTAATATAATTGGACTGTTTTACAAAAAACTTAAACCGACTTCAAAGTACACTAAGAAGTAATCAAATCCAATGGGACCAAACGGGAAGTGTACCCTTTCAATTAAAAAAAGAATTTTCCAAATCGGTTAATAAATGACGGAGTTATGAGGTAACAAACATAAAAAAAAATACAACCGAATTGAGAACCTCCTCCTTTTTTTGAAGTCGGTTAAAAATAATAAAGGACAGATAGTAATAACTTTAAAAACAATATTATCAGAAAATCAGTAATATACTACGTGCAAATATTATATTTGTAAATATTAATTAGATGTTCATACATAAAGTGTGTACCTTCTAGTGTAAGTAAAAAAATGCGCTTTCATTTTAAATGCAAAATAATGACTTTGGCATAGAAATGTATAATAATATATTGTACCCGTTTGAAGACACAAATAAATTCTCATTGAACTAGTATTACTACGTATAGAGAAGACGCCACACATCACAACTATGTTCCGTTCAAGTGAGGCCATCCGGCCGTACTTTTTGTTGTAAAACGATGAACGAAACGCGTAAGCGCCGTGAGAATCACGGTGTTTGCGAGAAAAATACACTTAAAAGCGTTCTGATAGCTGCGTGTTTCTACTGTCTGCTTAGACGACTGATTATTGTTTCAGCGCTAAAGAGAACTATAGTTGACTCTAAAAAAATAACATTTGCTTATGATAGCTTCTCTATACGTAATGATAATAGCTCAATGGATTTTCTCAGTATTTAATCATTAAACTTTCCAATAAAACCACTATATACTTCAATAACTTTTAAAATTAACATTACAGTCATAGTATCTCTTTCTCTATTCCAAAAAAATAAAAACTTATTACGCTTAAGAATGTCAAAGAGTAATTTACCTTATTTCATCACAATAAGGTTGATGTGTGAAATCTAGGATTTATTTTTAAAATGACTTCATGTGATAAAATTTTTAAAATGATTCATGGGTTAATCTTTGTATAATAATACAGATGAACCTTATTGTAAAGCAATAAGGACTATTCTTTGAAATTGTATGCATAAGATTTGTTACACTGTAAGTAGGATTATTATTCATAAACTGATGTACTTAGATGTTTATTTGTAATTGAATGCCATTACGTTCTATATTGAGTAAAATTGTATAGAAGCTTCTTTCACGTAGCTGAGTAGTATTTCCATACTTCGGTACCCCTACCATAAGTTTGTTACGATAACGTATTCGATTCTCGCTAGGGACTAGTCTAATTATTAATTCACTGGAGTAAATTGACGTTTACTGTGATATTTTTATGAAAAAAAAAGGAGTCTATCATTTAATCGTGTATCAAAAATCTTTTTTTTTATTACTAATTTCCCAATAAATAGATCCTTTTGGCGGGAACTTGCAGAGTGACGTTGCGTTTTCGTTTTTATTTTCATAAATTCGTGTATTTTGAGTTTTATTGCATATTATCGGTGGTATTTTATCCAATAAAGATCAATCCATGTGCACCAGTGAAGTGAAATGTGTATCGTGACTTTTCAAGTTATCTCAAAAAGTCCGTGAAGAGTTTTAGTACAACGACCACCATTCTAGTAAAACATGACTTATGGACGATGACTGACTGAGAACTAATGTGAAAGTGATTTATTGTGACTGGAACTATATTAGAACTCGACACTGGCAGAAATAAGTCCTAATTTGTATTTGGTTGCCAAACTTAAAACTAAGAAGAAGAACATATAAATAGAATTTCTATTAATATTATATAATTATTATTTAATAGTTATGTTCCCGTTAGCTGTGCGTATCACATTTCATAAAATACCGTGATTCCAATACTGACCACTAGAGGCGCTGCTTGAATCTTCTTACTAAATGTTCAACATAGCTAGCGAGAATCGATTTAATGTTACCGTTATTAACTCATAGTATTTTAATGGTAATTAAATTAGTATCGATCCATGAGCTGAAGTAAACAAGCTAAGCTCGCGGTTTGGCTTGCGCATTATTGCTTGTACTATGTAAATAGTAACACGCGTTCAATGGACACTGTTGATTTATATTTTCTGCGTAAATAATATTGTCTTCATGAATACACGAAATATGTTTTATAATACCGTTTTATTCTTTACCTATTCCAGTAAAATCAAAGTCAAAGTCAAAGCCATTTATTCAATTTAGGCCCCAGAAGGGCACTTATGAAGGTCACATTTACTGAAGTTACCACCGGTCCGAACTCGGCCTTCAACTGAGAAGAATCCGGCAAGAAACTCAGCAAGGTTACATTTTTTATATATTTTTTGGACAATCTGACTATGTTTGGCTTTTTTTTCCAAAGAATTAAAAATAAAAAAGATATACCTAAGCATAGAAAATCGGCCGTCACACAACATTAACTATAATAATAAAGAAATCGCAGTAAGGAACCTTAGACTTGGCACGACTTTGTCTAGATTTCATTACTTTTTAGATATAAACAAGCAGCTCCATCGAGACTTGGCTAGTTTTTTACAGAATGCTTTTGGTGGGATTATATCTATTCTAAATATATATTAGAAAGTTGAAGTGTTTGTGTCTTTGAACGCACTAATATCATCAACTACCAATCCGATTTGAAAAAAACTCCTTTTGCGTTTGATACTTGTCTTAGTCCATTTACTTTGGATTCCTATAGCATGAGACTGTACACGGACTACATGACAAATGTAAACATTTCGTCTGCTTACGGGTAAAACGTGATAAGTGCAGTTAGTGTCATTTCGAGTTCAAAGTTTAAGTTTCAATTTGATCTATTTAAAACTCGTTAATTAAAAACCTGTTAAAGCAAAATGTTGCACTAACTACCCTTCTTTTAATATTTACTCTTTTATAATATTTGGTATTAGTAAAAACTGTATAAAATTAAATTAGATCGAAAGCGGACCGCATTTATGATGTTTTACCTGTACTTAACAAAAGTGTTTTACCAGTAGATAGCGCGTAAAAAATTACATGTAACTGCATTTTTAACTCGATTTCGTAAAAAAAATGCATTTATCATGTTTTACCAGTAAGCAGACGATTTGTAAACACGTGCCAACATCTCATTTATAAAGTGTTCAAGACGCGTCCAGATGTTGTGTATGAACGTGTAGGACGCGTCGATGTGGACACGTCGCTACAAATTCGTACACAACACCACCTTGCACGCCAACGCGACACAAGCTGGACGCGTCGGTTTTATCAGGGCTTTAGCTGAGATTTTGATAAAGATTAGGTATTTGCGTGATATGATGACCTTAATGACCGATAATATTTGTCTGTATTCTTATAGTAGCAAGGTAGCAAATTAGAACACGTCCCGCCTGTCGGTTATCGTACACCATTTTGGTTCCAATGTGTGAGGAATAGTGAGGACTCCCCGTCGATGGCGGGAGGTGCGATAATAAACTGTAGCCGTGGGCATCAAGTTAAAAGTTTCTTGACCCTGCGAGATGAACTGTGCGTTGATACTATATCGATATCAATTAGCCAATCTTAACAAATCCTACTGTATCTTATTGATATTATTTGAGTCATTATCACACTACGAGTGTATCTACAGTGATTAACATAATTCAATGTTAATCCAACTGATTACGGTTGGATATATAACGAAATAAAACAACATAGATATGAACAGACAGTAAACAGAATGTAGATCTGTGGATTTTCATCCGCTTACTATGCAGACAGCGAGTAGACCGCATGGTTATTTGCCCCCTTACTCATATAAAAATCCGTATTCATGACAAATTTAAATAACTGAAACGACCTATTTATTTTATTACAATATCACGGTACTTTGAGGCACTAACGAGTAATTATAAAAACAAATGGATGCAAGATCCAAGCTCACTAAGTAGGTCATGTACTGATGTTAATGCGAAAAAAAAATTTGGTGACTATATTATTTATTTCCGAATAGTTTCAGCCAAACCAGATTTACTAGTAAATACAGCGGATACTCGCAAGTTGCAACGTGTAATCTTTAGTTTGTCAAATGCTCGTGAATTTTATTACTAACAAGCTGTTCCCCGCGTTCTCGAGAAAAAAGTAGCCTATGTCCTTTTCCATACTATAGGCTATCTGCGTGCCAAATTTCATGATGATCCGTTGAGGCGTGAAGGCGTAACAAACAAACTCACATTCGCATTTATAATAGTTAGGATAGGATTAGCTTTTAATCTATACTAAAAGGACGTTCCTATATAAATATGTGTCCTATATAAGTATGTGTTTGATGATACCTAGCTGAGACAGCTCGAACTCCCCCTTAATAGGTACAAAAGAAAGTGTAGTAAAACCCGGGTTGTAAAACAGAAAGTGATTAGATCGACCGCCAAGCCGCGCAGCCCCGCGCTTCTTACGCCTATCATGAGTTTCCTACGCTAACCTAATCTAAACTCGCTAGCGACTACGGTGAAACACTTTGTATGAAATGCTTCCAAAAGTGACCACTAGAGGCGTTGCTCGCCATACAAAATATTCACCGTAGTCGCTAGCGTGTGTAGATTACGCTAGCGTAGAAAACTGGTAGAGGTAAAGAAGGCCCCATCAAAATTGTAGGTATTATTCGCTCGAAATTATTTGGAATACTGGCGCCCCATAGCCAATTGGTGCCTAGAGCGATCGCTTCTCTCGCTCTACCTAGGGCCGGCGCTAAAACTGGCTCTCATTGTCCATAATTGAGCAAACCTAAATGATTTTACAAGTATAATTATTTACATGCATAGCTAATAGTGTATCAATCAAGCTGACTCTGCTATCATCAATAATTATAATCGTTAACAAAAACATATATCAAAAAACACGATAAGATTTAAGATAATTGCTTCTTACTTATATAAGTGATCAGAAACAATTAATGATTTTATTGTGAGGAGAGACTCAAAATGGCCATCAAATCGGGAATTCTGCTACTAACACTCCTTGTTGGGTGCTTAGGTAAGTTTGGCTCTTTGCATATCTAGATAGTTACCCTATAATATAATGTTGTACTTACTTCGGATCACACAAATATCCATGTATGGATATTGTGCCAGGATTAATGAGCTCAGCTGCATTTTCCACATTTTCCCTCCACCCCAATGAGCTCTGTACGCTTACCATGAGTTTTCTATCTAATCTTCACTCGCTAGCGACAAAAATGAAACACTGTCTAAAATGCTTCCAAAATTGTCCACTAGAGATGTTGCTCGTCACACAAAATATTCACCGTAGTCGCTAGCGAGTGTTAATTACGTTAGCGTAGAAAACTCATGGTAGAGGTTCTGGCGACCTTACGCGCAGAAACCCAAAATTAAATTATTTAGCTGAAAAGACATGTAAGATGTAATTAAAACAATCAGATTCTCAAAATGTTTCTTGTACTTTATCTATCGTAGCTGTCCTGCTCGGTTTCACACGCGTTCCCGTGATAAAAAGTAGCCTATGTCACCCGGGGATAGTGTAGCTTCCCAACTGTGAAAGAATTTTTCAAATCGGTTCAGTAGTTTCGGAGCCTATTCAATGCAAACAAACAAACAATCAAATCTTTCCTCTTTTCAAAGTCAAAGTCAAAGTCAAAGCCATTTATTCAATTTAGGCCCTAGTAGGGCACTTATGAAGGTCAAAGCTACTGAAGTTACCACCAGTTCGTAAGTCGGCCTTCAACTGAGAAGAACAGGCAAGAAACTCAGCAAGGTTACATTTTTTAAATATTTTTTTGAACAATCTGACTATTGGCTATTTTTTTCCAAAACATTATACATACATACGTTTTATTTTACAAAATAAATAAAAAATAATAATTATGGTTCATAATTATGTAGGTAATCTACTGAATTTTGTACAATGTGCGCTTGTGCAGAGTGAAGCTATTTCCAGACATCTATATCTTCAATATAATGGGCTACCTTGTAATAAGCTCGTGCTTTCAAGACTTTCATTACGTGAGATTTGAACTTAAAATCAGTCATTTTGATTACCGAAGGTGGGATTTTGTTATAAAAACGTACACTATTTCCAAGAAATGACTTTTGAACTTTCGCTAATCTAAAATACGGAACAACTAATTTGTCTTTTTGTCTAGTATTGATATTGTGAACTTCACTATTCGTTTTAAACGTGTGTAAGCTTTTACGTACTAACATTATATTTTCATAAATGTAAAGTGAAGGTAAAGTCATGACATTTATTTCCTTAAACAATTCCTTCAATGATTCACGAGGTCCCATACTATAAATTGCACGAATGGCCCTTTTTTGTAATATAAAAATAGTCTCAATATCTGCTGCAGCTCCCCATAATAATACGCCATACGATAAAAGGCTATGAAAGTATGCAAAATAAACTAATTTGGCCGTCTCGACATTCGTCAATTGTTTGATTTTTCTAACAGCAAATGCAGCAGAACTTAATTTACCAGATAAAGATTCTATCTGAGGACCCCATTGTAATTTATTATCTAATGTTATACCTAAAAATACAGTTTTTTTCACTAGTTCCAAACTGCTACCATCTATTAATATCTGACTGTCTACTTGCACTACATTTGGGAGAGAGAATCTTAAACATTTAGTTTTCTTCGAGTTTAGTAACAGATTGTTAACAGCAAACCATTTCGAAACTATTGACATGGTGTCATTTACTTTATTGAGTTCTTTGTCTTTTCTATCTACTTTGAAAATGAACGAAGTATCGTCAGCAAACAAGACTATATCTGAGAGACCATTTACAACAGATGGTAAATCATTAATATATACTAGAAACAAAAATGGCCCTAGTATTGAACCCTGGGGTACCCCCATTTTGACTAAAGAGCCCTTGGATGTTGTACCACTAATTCCTACCCTTTGTTGACGATTACTAAGATAAGATAAAACAAGATCATGAGCAGTTCCACGAATACCATAAAATCCAAGCTTACGGAGTAGAGTACGGTGGTCAACGCAGTCAAAGGCCTTAGATAGATCACAAAAAATGCCGATTGCATCTTGTGAATTCTCCCAGGCTTCATAGATGTGCTTTAATAATTTTGCTGCTGCATCTGATGTAGATCTCCCCTTCGTGAAGCCAAACTGATGACTATGTAGTATCTCATATTTATTAAAGTGACCTAACATTTGATTAAGCAACAGTTTTTCAAATATTTTACTAAGTGCTGGAAGTACAGAAATCGGTCTATAATCAGAAGGATTATCCTTACAACCAGACTTAAAAATTGGCACTATTTTACTATACTTCATTAAATCAGGAAAAGAGCCCTGATCAATGCATTCATTAAATATATCTGACAAAATTGGTGCAATCACTGTTATAATTGATTTTAATATAGTTACTGACAGTCCCCATAGGTCTTCAGTATTTTTTCGATTGAGTGCATTAAATGATTTTGTGACATCACTAGCAGTGACATAACTAAAATTAAAATTTGGAAATGATTCCTTAACATGTTGCTTAAGTAATGTTTCAGCCACGTCGGGACACGAATTAAGACAATCGGTAGTTTTCTCTGGTATACTCGAGAAAAAGTATTCAAAAGCAGTGGCAACATCTAACTTATCTGACAAAATTTTATTATTAATTTTTAACGCGTGCTGTTCGTTTTTATTTTTAATTTTACCTGATTCCGTATTTATAACGTGCCAGACTGCCTTGATTTTATTAGATGCTTTATCTATTTTTTTACTTAAGTATATCGATTTAGCTCGATTACATACTATTTTAAATAATTTTGAAAACTTTCTAACATAGTTATGGAAATTCTCGTCACGACTGTATGATCTTAAATGATATAGTTCGTACAGCTTATCCCTACTTTTCCGAATTCCTTTTGTGGCCCAATCACTAAATTCCAGCTTACTGTTTACCTTAATTTTTTTGATGGGACAGGATTTATTAAAGTCTTTGCAAATACTAGATAATAAACCATTATACAAGACATTGGGGTCATTACTACTATATATCTTACTATTTAGTTTCATTTCCAAATTATTTTTAAAGTTATCTAGTCTTACCTTTGTCATAGGTCTAATTTCTTTAATTACCTTAGAAACTTTCAATTTGTAGGGCAATATTACAATCTGAGCCATATGATCAGAACGAACACCACTTATAATTGATTTATCTAATATACTACTGTTACTAATTATATTATCTATGCAAGTAGACGAAGTGGCCGTAGATCGTGTTGGCTCATTAAACAACAAATCTAAGTTAAATGATTTAAACAAAGCTACAAAAATATTTTTATCAGTTGAGTTGGTAAGAATGTCAATATTAAAATCACCGCATAAAACTAGTGACTTATTAGATTTAAATAATTTGCGAAGAATATCTTCCATAGTAGAACAAAACAATGAAAAGTTTGATGCTGGTGGCCTATACACACAAACAATTATATAGCTTTCTAACTCTGCACAAGACACCTCACAAACGCGCTCAACCGAGAACTTTATAATATTAGTCTATCATAAGTAAATATTAATTGATAAATCTGTAATAATCTTAATTAATATTAATCGTATATCAAGCCGGATGTTGACAAAAGTACCTATTATTATATTTGCAGCAATCCCGAAGCCCGAAGATGACATGTCAGTATTCTTCGACAAGGTGGACCCCTCGGCGCGCATCATCGGCGGTACAGAGGCGTTCGCCGGCAGCCATCCTCACATGGTGGCCATGTCCAGTGGAACTTTGGTCAGGAGCTTCCTCTGTGGCGGTTCCTTGGTCACCACCCGCACTGTGCTCACTGCTGCGCATTGTATTGCTGCTGTGTTCAGCTGGGGTTCTCTTACAAGGTGAGAAACTGGTGATTGGTTTAGGCTCAGAACACACACACAACGGAACTCCTTTCAGACTGTAGTTTGAAACCCTTTAGAAACTGAACCACACACGGAACAATAATTTTGCGATGAAACTCTCTCACAATAATACTAAACGGTTGTCTGGAAGAGATCGCTCTTTAGCGATAAGACCGCCCATTGTTATGTTCCCTCTTTTTGTTTTGTTAACTATTTTTCTGGTGTACAATAAAGAGTTATCTATCTATCTTAAGTAGTAGTTACCTACTATACTAAATTCGATGAAACTAGTTTCACTTGATTACCGTATTCCGAAACAGGGTGGTAAATTCAACTGTATGTACAATCTTTTAACCACGGCGGAAAAATAGGACATTTATTGTAATTTTTTAAGGGTAATATTTTCTTTACTAATTAGTTGCTGAAAACAAGGAAATGAGAGGGGCTCGTCCAAAGCAGACCTTGATTACCTATATGAAAAAAAAAAGATTTCTCTAGAGGCATTATTAAGGAAGAAAACAGGGGATTACACAGGCCCCTCTTTCCCACTGGGCACTCTGGGCAAGTGCCCAGGGCCCCGAAATCGATGGGGGCCCCCTTATTCTATGTAATTACGTATCCATTGAATATGATTGTGAAGAAATATAACAGTTAGATAAATCTAGATTACAAAAAAAAACTATTTAGTCAGTCTTTCAATTTTCAAAAAATATTACATATTTTTTATTTTGTCAATTAAACTATAAAATACGAAGGTATCGTGTTGAAGTTCCGCGTGATAGAGTACACTTTTTACTTTAAAGTGACGTCACGAGCCGAACTTTGACCCACTTTATCTTTTTTAATTTTTTAATGATTTTGTGAAGCAAAAAATACGTGTCCAATATTTTTTGATAATCTAACTGACGGACTAATTAGATTTTTTTTACCTAGGAATCATACCTATTGTCGGAATCATAAGGGGCCCCATTATATGCCCAGGAGACGGCCCTGGGATTACATTTGTATGGAATAATCGCAGCCCACGTCCCGTCTTAACGTTCATAAGTGCCTTACCAGTGCTTAAACTGATAATAAATTACTTTTTGATTTTGACTTATTATCCAAGACGGTTTCAATGCAACAAATCAATAGTTAGGTCGATTTGATCTTACAGACTGTTTATTTATTTATTTTAGTTTATTTATTTATTTATTTCATAGATTCACAGCTTATTAGCCAAAACGAATCTCATTATACTAATAATAAGATTTGAAGAATTGTGTCTGACAAAGGTTAAAATAAAACTTGGATTAAGTTTGAAAAGCGTTCTTTACGATATGTTTATGTTTGCTCATTATTAGTCCAAAGTCACGTAACGTAGTGGCCCTTGTAAACATCCATTGTTATATCTGCTACTTTTGTATTTTTTCTAGCACCCTCCGTGTCACAGTCGGCACAAATCGCTGGAACAGTGGTGGCACCGCCTACAGCCTCTCCCGTAATGTGACCCACCCCAACTACGTATCAACCACTATCAAGAATGACATTGGTCTCCTCATCACCGCTACCAACGTCGTGATGGGTCCCCTCGTCAACTCGATTCCCCTGAGTTACGATTATGCGCAAGCTGGACTTCCTGTGAGAGTCGCTGGGTGGGGCAGGACTGCTGTAAGTATTAAAAAAATGTCTTTTGATAAGTAAGCCTGCTGAAAAGTACAAACACAAATTGATGTTACACGTACGTGGTTGTCCCAAGAAGCAAGGCTAATTTGTCATTGGTCAGATAAATGGTCTTATCCGAGGATTTTTTATCTCGTGATTGAAAAATCGGCCCTTACTCGTACCAGCTCAATAAACAACTTACGGTGCATATGACTCCATAGTTCTTGCCGAATTCTGCTGTCTATTCTGTTAATTTCTGTTCGCATTAGTGGGGCATTAGAAGGGAACTGCATCCAGTTGCAGCTGCTTAAATTTGAGGGTGATTTTTCCATCGTGCTATGGTTTCCTTACGATGCTTACCTTCACCAAAAACTCAAGCTCATTGTGGGTATATGCAGTGTATTGGCTAATTGTATTTATCAAAAATTAAAAATATTTCCGAAGCATTAAGCAGTTTTATTCCTTAGGTCAATGGTTACCGGTACCGTGGGAGCCAAAATATGGTCCGCGAATGATTTCACTGGCATTTCAGGAGAAATCCAGGAAAACCTTTTTCAATTTCAAAATTATTGAAGCTAAAGGACGCATTTAAATCATATTCATTTGAGAAGTTTTGGTGTAAAAAAGGAATTTCTTTGTCACCAAAATTTGAGAAATCTCCTTGCGCTATCTTATTGTTTTCTCAACAATTTATTTATGTGAACATGGGTTTCCTACTGCTGTGTTGGTAATTAAAAATAAGGCCAGGAGTAGATTGAAAGTAAGTGATTTGCGTGTAGTAAAAAATTATTTAACTTTCTACTAAAAATTACTTTCTAAAAAAGTTTGAGTTTTTGGTTAACGTTTATTTTCGGTTTTTGTTTATTTTTATTGTACCTACATCGTGGTCCCTGCTAGTAACAAGAAATAAAAGTGGTCCCTGGTCAAGAAAAGGTTGGGAACCACTGGTTTAGGTAGAGCTCATAAGCCTGATATTTGACCGAAACCCCGTAATAGTAGTAACATTATTCCAGACCGGCGGCGCCCTCTCCGCCACGCTCCGCGAGCTGGACACGTGGGTGTACAACGAGCAGAGCTGCGTGCAGCGCGTCCCCGCGGTGGCCGCGCAGGTCAACGTGCGCCCGCCGCCCGTCGAACCACACATCGAGATCTGCACTTTCCGCGCTGCGAACTTTGCCACTTGCAACGTGAGTCTACGATTTTGACAGGATCAAGAATATACTGCGCTTTTAATAGGTGCTTTCGTATATACTCATTCAGGGGCACCTGAATGAGTATATACGAAAGCACTAAAAAGGAAGATCAACGTCTGGGGACCGCAGTACTCAAAGGAAGCGCTCGTGGTATAGCATGATTAGCCGTTCTTAATAGGTGAGGCCGGTACCTGGATTGGGGACCACCTAGTGGTATTTCAACTCGACCGTTTTCCGTGCTTCGGAAGGCACGTTAAGCCGTTGGTCCTGGTTATCAATTGATTCTGATTGTCGTTGAGATAGTTGGAGGCCTTGACGGCTTGAAAACTCCAACAGTAGGTTGACGACTAGCCTACCTCCACCAATCCGCAGTGGGCACGCGTGGTGGATTATCTGTCCATCCACTTTCGACCTCATTTGTAAAAGGAGGCCTGTGCTCAGCAGTCGGACATTATAGGCTGATGATGATGATAATGTAGGTACTCGTATAGAGAATATGGAATAAAAACTTGTGATGAAGGATCTTGTGGTGGTATTTATTTGTCTGCGTATGCTGATTTATGGAACAGCTGTCCACAAAAAGCGCTCTTCATACTTTATTCTCTGACTAAAGAGGAATGGAATTATTTTTATGAATCTCTTAACTTCCCTACTAAGTTAATGTAACATTGTTTATAACAGGGTGACTCTGGCAGCGCACTGGTCCGCAGGGACAACGGACAGCAGGTCGGCGTTGTGTCGTGGGGAATCCCCTGCGGCCGTGGCGCTCCCGACATGTTCGCCAGGGTCAGCGCTTACAGAAACTGGCTGCAGACCAACATTGTTTAAGTTTAATAAAGTTTTTTGAAAACAGATCTTGGTTATTAATGATCTCTTTACATATATGTGTGGAGGAAGTGGCTAACCGTCAATAATTTATCTCTAGCTTGCTCTTTAGGGTTCTGCGTGTGGCTTGATTGATATGTGTCTATGGAACGGCCTTTTAGACCATAATCTTTGATGGTAGAGTATTTTGTAGCACCCGCCTAGCGGGCTACCTCTCTCAACTTAAAATGCCACAAATATCTGTATGTTCGGTCTTGCTTGCAACCTTGGGTTCAACATCACATACCATACCATGATGAATCTATGATCAAACATAAATCACCGGCGTGAAGTTAGCGGCCAAAAGTTAGCAGCCAATATAATCCGACCAAATTAAGAAGAATCCAATTTTGAATCCAAAAAAGGCCTCACAGGCGTGAAAATATCCTAAATAGACATGAATTCAGAATTAACTAAATACCAAAGTATTTAATAATTTAATCGGTTTCAAGGGTTCAAAGCAAAGAAAATTTTACAAATTACAAAAGACCATATAAAACCTTTGTACTAAATTGAGTTTGAATGATCTCATGAAAGTTTCAGAGCCATAACTCGAACAAAAACAAACGTAATGCCATAATTATACGTTTTCGTTTCTTAAGAATGAGTATAAGACATGAAAAAAGTCATGGTGTCACTCTAGAAATTAATTTATTTTAAAGATATATTAGTATACTAAGTAAATAATAGCATTCTATGTACTTACCGAGGGGATACATAGGTTTGTTAGCCATCGGCGAAAATAATATCGACAAAAGTATCTACATTGAATTTGATGGTAGATTAAACTCTCAAGTCTTGTCGGTGTCACTTCAAATATGTATTTAAATGATAGGTACATAAGTCTTCTAAGTAAATAATATCATTCTATGCACTTGCTGAGAGGATATGATAGGTTTGTGTATCAATAGCGTAAATTTTATCGATTAAAATCTTCCTTTGAATTAATGGTAGTTGAACCTCTCAAAACTTGCCGGTGTCACTCCAAATATGTATTTAAATTAAAGGTACATAAGTCTTCTAAGTAAATAATATCATTCTATGTACTTGCCGAGAGGATATGATAGGTTTGTGAGTCACCGTCGAAAATAATAAAGACAAAAATCTTTCATTTGAATTTGATGGTAGATTAACCCCTCACGTCTTGTCGGTGTCACTCCAATATATATTTAAATAATAGGTACATCATAAGTCTTCTAAGTAAATAATATCATTCTATGCACTTGCCAAGGGGATATAATAGGTTTGTGAGTGAATATCGTAAAGTTTATCGATTAAAATCTTCCTTTGAATTAATGGTAGCTTAACCTCTCAAGACTTGCCGGTGTCACTCCAAATATGTATTTAAATTAAAGGTACATAAGTCTTCTAAGTAAATAATATCATTTTATGTACTTGCCGAGAGGATATGATAGGTTTGTGAGTCAGCGGCGAAAATAATAGAGGCAAAAATCTTTCATTTGATATTGATGGTAGATTAACAACTCAAGTCTTGCCGGTGTCACTCCAAATTTATATTTAAATTATAGGTACATAAGTCTTCTAAGTAAATAATATCATTCTATGTACTTGCCGAGAGGATATGATAGGTTTGTGAGTCAGCGGCAAAAATAATAGAGACAAAAATCTTTCATTTGAATTTGATGGTAGATTAACATCTCAAGTCTTGCCGGTGTCACTCCAAATATGTATTAAAATTATAGGTACATAAGTCTTCTAAGTAAATAACATCATTCTATGTACTTGCCGAGAGGATATGATAGGTTTGTAAGTCAGCGGCGAAAATAATAGAGGCAAAAATCTTTCATTTGATATTGATGGTAGATTAACAACTCAAGTCTTGCCGGTGTCAGCTTCTCTATACGTAGTGATAATAGCTCAATGGGTTTTCTCAGTATTTAATCATTAAACTTTCCAATAAAACCACTATATATTCACTTCAATAACTTTTAAAATTAACATTACAGTCATAGTATCTCTTTCTCTATTCCAAAAAAATAAAACCTTATTACGCTTAAGAATGTCAAAGAGTAATTTACCTTATTTCGTCACAATAAGGTCGATCTGTGAAACTAAGGGTTTATGTTTAAAATGAATTCATGTGATAGGTACCTCTCAATCTATATATAATAATACAGATGAACCATATTGTAAAGCAATAAGGACTATTCTTTGAAATTGTATGCATAAGATTTGTTACAGAAGTAGGATTATTATTCAAAAACTGATGTACTTAGATGTTTATTTGTAATTGAATGCCATTACGTTCTATATTGAGTAAAATTGTATAGAAGCTTCTTTCACATAGTTAGCTGAGTAGTATTTTCATACTTCGGTACCCCTACCATAAGTTTGTTACGATAACGTATTCGATACTCGCTAGGGACTAGTCTAATTATTAATTCACTGGAGTAAATTGACGTTTACTGTGATATTTTTAAGAAAAAAAAAAGATTACTAATTTCCCAATGAATAGGACTTTTTGGCGGGAACTTGCAGAGTGACGTTGCGTTTTCGTTTTTATTTTCATAAATTCGTGTATTTTGAGTTTTATTGCATATTATCGGTGGTATTTTATCCAATAAAGATCAATCCATGTGCACCAGTGAAGTGAAATGAAATGAATTATGTGTATCGTGACTTTACAAGTTGTCTCATAAAGTCCGTGAAGAGTTTTAGTACAACGACCACCATTCTAGTAAAACATGACTTATGGACGATGACTGACTGAGGACTAATGTAAAAGTGATTTATTGTGACAGGAACTATACTATAACTCGACACTGGCAGAAATAAGTTCTAATTTGTATTTGGTTGCCAACCTTAAAACTAAGAAGAAGAACACGTAAATAGAATATCTATTAATATTACATAATAATTGTTTAATAGTTATGTTCCCGTTAACTTTGTGCGTACAGTAGTACCCAACTAATATGGCTTACCGATGTACCTGCGCAGAAGAAACATTTTCAAAGCGCGGGAAACGCTATAGGTCGGCAGCTGCCGCCATGTTAGCGCGCGCCGTGCGGAGGGGCGTGACTTTCGAGTGAGACGGAACTAACAGCTGCACTGTATTATGAACCTTATAGTAGTGATCTAAGGTTGATTGTAAGTTTTAAGCATTCTTTCGTTAATCTTCGGGGCCATACTTTCTTTTCTGTGCGAATGAATATTCACGACGCGCCATATCAGTTGGGTTCTACTGTATCCCATTTCATAAAATACCGTGATTCCAATACTGACCACTAGAGGCCCTGCTTGAATCTTCTTACTAAATGTTCAACATAGCTAGCGAGACTCGATTTAATGTTACCGTAATTAACTCATAGTATTTTAATGGTAATTAAATTAGTATCGATCCATGAGCTGAAGTAAACAAGCTGAGCTCGCGGTTTGGCTTGCGCATTATTGCTTGTACTATGTAAATAGTAAACACGTGTTCAATGGACACTGTTGATTTATATTTTCTGCGTAAATAATATTGTGTCTTCATGAATACACGAAATATTTTTTATAATACCGTTTTATTCTTTACCTATTCCAGTAAAATCAAAGTCAAAGTCAAAGCCATTTATTCAATTTAGGCCCCAGAAGGGCACTTATGAAGGTCACATTTACTGAAGTTACCACCGGTTCGGAACTCGGCCTTCAACTGAGAAGAATCCGGCAAGAAATTCAGCAAGGTTACATTTTTTATATATTTTTTGGACAATCTGACTATGTTTGGCTTTTTTTCCAAATAATTAACTATAAAAAAGATATACCTGTAGCGACATCTATTCGCCATCTATCAGTAACACTGAGATAGTTCACACACTGAGAGATAGATGGCGTGGCGCCACATTATCCTACATCCTGCATCGCGCTTAAGAAGTTTTCTCGAGAATCTCCATATATACAACTGTCCGACATGTACAGTTGGAGCGCGGTCCCTGCGGCACGATGACCCAGCCTGGCGGAAGATCTTCCCTTTTAAATGGAGGTGTCATCCACCTTGCACCTCCATATACCTAAGCATAGAAAATTATATCTATTCTAAATATATATTAGAAAGTTGAAGTGTTTGTGTCTTTGAACCCACTAATATCATCAACTACCAATCCGATTTGAAAAAACTCCTTTTGCGTTTGATACTTGTCTTAGTTCATTTACTTTGGATTCCTATAGCATGAGACTGTACACGGACTACATGACAAATGTAAACATTTCGTCTGCTTACGGGTAAAACGTGATAAGTGCAGTTAGTGTAATTTCGAGTAAATGACATTTCAAATTTACCCTTCTTTTAATATTTACTCTTTTATAATATTTGGTATTAGTAAAAACTGTATAAAATTAAATTAGATCGAAAGCGGACCGCATTTATGTTTTACCTGTACTTAACAAATGTGTTTTACCAGTAGATAGCGCGTAAAAAATTACATTTAACTGCATTTTTAACTCGATTTCGTAAAAAAATGCATTTATCATGTTTTATCAGTAAGCAGACGATTTGTAAACACGTGCCAACATCTCATTTATAAAGTGTTCAAGACGCGTCCAGATGTTGTGTATGAACGTGTAGGACGCGTCGATGTGGACACGTCGCTACAAATTCGTACACAACACCACCTTGCACGCCAACGCGACACAAGCTGGACGCGTCGGTTTTATCAGGGCTTTAGCTGAGATTTTGATAATGATTAGGTATTTGCGTGATATGATGACCTTAATGACCGATAATATTTGTCTGTATTTCTATGCTACTAAGGTAGCAAATTAGAACGCGTCCCGCCTGACGGTTATCGTACACCATTTTGGTTCCAATGTGTGAGGAATAGTGAGGATTGACTCCCCGCCGATGACGAGGGATGCGATGACAAAATGTAGCCGTGGGCATAAAGTTAAAAGTTTCTTGACCCTGCGAGATGAACTGCGTTGATTGATACTATATCGATATCAATTAGCCAATCTCAACAAATCCTACCGTATCTTACTGATATTATTTGAGTCATTATCACACTTCGAGTGTATCTACAGTGATTAACATAATTCAATGTTAATCCAACTGATTACGGTTGGATATATAACTAAATAAAACAACATAGATATAAACAGAATGTAGATCTGTGGATTTTCATCCGCTTGATATCAGGCTGTCAGCGAGTAGACCGCATGGTTATTTGACCCCTGACTCTTTACTATAAAAAATATATAAAAAACCGTGGTCATGAAAAATTTAAATAATTAAATATTAACTACTTATTTCACTACAATATCAAGACATTACTAGGTTCCATATCACTGATCAAGGTATTTTGAGGCGTTAGTGTCTCAACTAATCATAACAAAAAGTGGATGCAATATTAGCTCACTAAGTAGCTGAGGTCCGCACATCATCGAAAAAATTTGGTGACTTGTATCTTACTTATTTCCGAATAGTTTCAGCCAAACCAGATTTATTAAATACAGCGGATATGTACTCGCAACGTGTAATCTTTAGTTTGTCAAACGCTCGTGAATTTTTCGCGGTTTCGAGAAAAAAAAGTAGCCTATGTCCTTCCCCATACTATAGGATATCTGCATGCCAAATTTCATGATGATCCGTTGAGTACTTGAGGTGTGACAAACAAACAAACTCACTTTCGCATTTATAATAGTTATTATATAGGATAGGATTAGCTTGTAATCTATACTAAAAGTACGTTCCTATATAAATATGTGTACATTTGCTAATACACAAAGAAGCGTCTGACTTTTGATTCATAATTACCTAGCCGAGACAGCTCGAATTGCACCATACCATGAGTTACCTACGCTAACCTCATTCTACACTCGCTTCGCTACCGACTACGGTGAAACACTTTGTATGAAATGCTTCCAAAAGTGACCACTAGAGGCGTTGCTCGTCATACAAAATATTCACCGTTGTTGCTAGCGAATGTAGCGTTACGTTAGCGTAGAAAACTCCTGGTAGATGTACTGTACCTCTACTACTAATAAAGTAATAGAGTACTAACGTAATCTACAGTAGCTAGCGACTACGATGAAACATTTTGTATGAAATGCTTCCAAAAGTATCCACTAGAGGCGGTGCTCGTCATACAAAATATTCACCGTAGTCGCTAGCGTGTGTAGATTACGCTAGCGTAGAAAACTGGTAGAGGTAAAGAAGGCCCCATCAAAATTGTAGGTATTATTCGCTCGAAATTATTTGGAATACTGGCGCCCCATAGCCAATTGGTGCCTAGAGCGATCGCTTCTCTCGCTCTACCTAGGGCCTGCGCTAAAACTGGCTCTCATTGTCCATGATTGAGCAAACCTAAATGATTTTACAAGTATAATTATTTACATGCATAGCTAATTGTGTATCAATCAAGCTGACTCTGCTATCATCAATAATTATAATCGTTAACAAAAACATATATCAAAAAACACGATAAGATTTAAGATAATTACTTCTTACTTATATAAGTGATCAGAAACAATTAATGATTTAATTGTGAGACAGAGACTCAAAATGGCCATCAAATCGGGAATTCTGCTACTAACACTCCTTGTTGGGTGCTTAGGTAAGTTTGTTTCTTTGTTACCCTATAATATAATGTTGTACTTACTTCGGATCACACAAATATCCATGTATGGATATTGTGCCAGGATTAATGAGCTCAGCTGCATTTTCCACATTTTCCCTCCACCCCAATGAGCTCTGTACGCTCACCATGAGTTTTCTATCTAATCTGCTTGTGGGGGTTGGTCTGCTTAAGTTTGCCATTTATTTATTTACTTATTAAATATAGATTCAGTCTACTTTGTAGTTTTGCCGCCGCGCCGGGGCACGCAATTGTTGTCAGTGCGATTAGAATGTAAATATTATGTAATGAATCTAAGCTTGTTTTGAAAAGAGTAATTGCTGATTTTATTGCCGGCTCTTCTCAGCAAATGCAACCTTCCGAACCGGTATTAGAGTATTAGAGTCAGACTTTTCATAAGTGCCTGCGAAGGTCTATATGAATAAATGATTTTGAATTTTGAATTTTGAATCTTCACTCGCTAGCGACAACAATGAAACACTGTATAAAATGCTTCCAAAATTGACCACTAGAGGCGTTGCTCGTCACACAAAATATTCACCGTAGTCGCTAGCGAGTGTTAATTACGTTAGCGTAGAAAACTCATGGTAGAGGTTCTGGCGAGCTTACGCGCAGAAACCGAAAATTAAATTATTTAGCTGAAAAGACATGTAAGATGTAATTAAAACAATCAGCTTCTCAAAATGTTTCTTTATCTATCATAGCTCTCCCGCGCGGTTTCACCCGCGTTCCCGTGATAAAAAGTAGCCTATGTCACCCGGGGATGGTGTAGCTTCCCAACAGTGAAAAAAATTTTTCAAATCGGTTCAGTAGTTTCGTAGCCTATTCAATGCAAACAAACAAACAATCAAATCTTTCCTCTTTATAATATTAGTCTATCATAAGTAAATATTAATTGATAAATCTGTATTTATTTATTTATTTGACGAAACCAACAGCTTAAAATTAAGTAGGTACACAATTAACAAAAGAATATGCATAAAAAAAAGCCAATTACAGGTTTCCTAATATTAACATACTACATTGAATAAAAAAAGAACAAGAACTTTAATGCTTAATTATTTACTTTGTGACTTTGTTTGATTGTAGGTATAATGTCACAAGTTTATGCTTCATATTAAATAAATACATGTACGAATATATACATATATATTTAAATACTTAATTATAATGTTTGTAACGTATATATATTGATAAATGAATGAATACATAATAATTATCACATAACAATACACAAATACACAAATTACCTATGTGTAAGTACAAGTACATATATAAGTTTACAAAAAACATCAAAAATAAAATAAAACAGCTGGCTACCTAAATAAAGCTGCGAATGACTTTATTTTTGAAAGACGTTTTGGTAACGACGAAAGGATCAATTTCAGTAAAACAGGTGGTGTATGTTTTAAGAATCCTACTTATAGGGGAATTCTTTGCATAATTTGTTCGGTGAAAGGGTACATGAAAGAGATTCGTGTTTCTAGTGCGTCTTCGTGGTGCATTCAGTCCAAATTGCGATACTAAGTAAGGACAAGCTATATATCCGTTCACTATTTCATGAAGTGAAGACATATCAGCAACCGTTCTGCGATCTTTATCTTAATCGTATATCAAGCCGGATGTTGACAAAAGTACCTATTATTATATTTGCAGCAATCCCGAAGCCCGAAGATGACATGTCAGTATTCTTCGACAAGGTGGACCCCTCGGCGCGCATCATCGGCGGTACAGAGGCGTTCGCCGGCAGCCATCCTCACATGGTGGCCATGTCCAGTGGAACCTTGGTCAGGAGCTTCCTGTGTGGCGGTTCCTTGGTCACCACCCGCACTGTGCTCACTGCTGCGCATTGTATTGCTGCTGTGTTCAGCTGGGGTTCTCTTACAAGGTGAGAAACTGGTGATTGGTTTAGGCTCAGAACACACACACAACGGAACTCCTTTCAGACTGTAGTTTGAAACCCTTTAGAAACTGAACCACACACGGAACAATAATTTTGCGATGAAACTCTCTCACAATAATACTAAACGGTTGTCTGGAAGGGATCGCTCTTTAGCGATAAGACCGCCCATTGTTATGTTTTGTTAACTATTTTTGTTTTGTTAACTATTTTTCTGGTGTACAATAAAGAGTTATCTATCTATCTTAAGTAGTAGTTACCTACTATACTAAATTCGATGAAACTAGTTTCACTTGATTACCGTATTCCGAACCAGAGTGGTAAATTCAACTGTATGTACAATCTTTTAAATGTATTGGAAAAATAGGACATTTATTGTAATTTTTGAAGGGTAATATTTTCTTTACTAATTAGTTGCTGAAAACAAGGAAATGAGAGGGGCTCGTCCAAAGCAGACCTTGATTACCTGTAGAAAAAAAAAAGATTTCTCTAGAGGCATTATCAAGGAAGAAAGCAGGGGATTACACAGCCCCTCTTTCCCACTGGGCACTCTGGGCAAGTGCCCAGGGCCCCGAAATCGATGGGGCCCCCCTAATTCTATGTAATTCCGTATCCATTGAATATGATTGTGAAGAAATAAAACAGTTAGATAAATCTAGAATGGGCTAGATTACTAAAAAAAACTATTTAGTCATCTTTCAATTTTCAAAAAATATTACATATTTTTTCTTTTGTCAATTAAACTATAAAATACGAAGGTATCGTGTTGAAGTTCCGCGTGATAGAGTACACTTTTTACTTTAAAGTGACGTCACGAGCCGAACTTTGACTCGCTTTATCTTTTTTAATTTTTTAATGATTTTGTGAAGCCAAAAATACGTGTCCAATATTTTTTGATAATCTAACTGACGGACTAATTAGTTTTTTTTTAACCTAGGAATCACACCTATTGACGGAATCGTAAGGGGCCCCATTATATGCCCAGGGCCTCCAATAGGTTAAAGACGGCCCTGGGATTACATTTGTATGGAATAATCGCAGCCCACGTCCCGTCTTAACGTTCTGTTTATTTATTTATTTATTTATTTCATAGATTCACAGCTTATTAGCCAAAACGAATCTCATTATACTAATAATAAGGTTAAAAAAACAAGATTGCAGTATTTGTATCTGACAAAGGTTAAAATAAAACTTGGATTAAGTTTGAAAAGCGATATGTTTATGTTTGCTCATTATTATTCCAGTCACGTAACGTAGTGACCCTCGTAAACATCCATTGTTATATCTGCTACTTTTGTATTTTTTCTAGCACCCTCCGCGTCACAGTCGGCACAAATCGCTGGAACAGTGGTGGCACCGCCTACAGCCTCTCCCGTAATGTGACCCACCCCAACTACGTATCAACCACTATCAAGAATGACATTGGTCTCCTCATCACCGCTACCAACGTCGTGATGGGTCCCCTCGTCAACTCGATTCCTCTGAGTTACGATTATGCGCAAGCTGGTCTTCCTGTGAGAGTCGCTGGGTGGGGCAGGACTGCTGTAAGTATTAAAAAAAAGTCTTGATAAGTAAGCCTGCTGAAAAGTACAAACACAAATTGATGTTACACGTACGTGGTTGTCCCAAGAAGCAAGGCTAATTTGTCATTGGTCAGATAAATGGTCTAATCCGAGGAATCGCTTACCCGAGGATTTTTTATCTCGTGATTGAAAAATCGGCCCTTACTCGTACCAGCTCAATAAACAACTTACGGTGCATATGCCGAATTCTGCTGTCTATTCTGTTAATTTCTGTTCGCATTAGTGGGGCATTAGAAGGGAACTGTATCCAGTTGCAGCTGCTTAAATTTGAGGGTGATTTTCCATCGTGCTATGGTTTCCTTACGATGCTTACCTTCACCAAAAACTCAAGCTCATTGTAGGTATATGCAGTGTATTGGCTAATTGTATTTATCAAAAATTAAAAATATTTCCGATGCATTAAGAGGACTCAATTCGTCATACTTTTCATACAAAACCTCTGTACTTATTATGGCGTTGTTAAACATTTTTCGTTAGATGTTTTGAACAAATTAGTATCTTGTGCACTATATCTAGCCGTGTATCTAGGCGTAATTTAAAAAGAGTGTGAAACAAATTCAGTCAAAGCCTCCGAAAAACAGCGTTTTTGCCTGAACTTTGGCCATATCTAATGTACCTATAAATTGTAAAAGTAAAGAAAACATTTAGATACCAGGCTTGCAAATGTATTGGAGATTCTAAATAACTAACTTTTTTTTCACAAACTGGTAAGATTTTTTCACAAGAAGTATACTCCTGGAACAAGTTTTATGAATGTGAAATCATGAATGACGACCTAGCGAAGCGGCCGCGAGTGATCAGCGAAATTTACCGACTGATAACCGACGGCTCTGATGCTGTCTCTCATTTTTCGCAGTCAAACATTACGTTGGATGAAACAACAAGCTTTTAGATTATGCTTGCGTTGAAGTTGCGCCGGCCACAGAGGGCCACCTTAAGCAGTTTTATTCTTTAGGAGAATGGTTCCCAACCAGTGGTCCGCGGTCCACTGGTTGGACCGGTACCGTGGGAGCCAAAATATGGTCCGCGAATGATTTCACTGGCATTTTTTTTTTTTTTTTTTTTTTTTTACTGTTTATAGGCCTGTGTTTGACCGCAATCTCACCATGGTAAGTGATGATGCGGCCGAAGGTGGTAAGCACACAAAGCCTAGAAGGAACTGGCTCTCAAGTGCAGCTGTCGGAACACACCGATAGGTGCTTGGCGACAGATTTTCAACTTGAGGGTGGTAGCCAACCAGGCGGGCATTTCAGGAGAAATCCAGGAAAACCTTTTTCAATTTCAAAATTATTGAAACTAAAGGACGCATTTAAATCATATTCATTTGAGAAGTTTTGGTGTAAAAAAGGAATTTCTTTGTCACCAAAATTTGAAAAATCTCCTTGCGCTATCTTATTGTTTTATCTACAATTTATTTATGTGAACATGGGTTTCCTACTGCTGTGTTGGTAATTAAAAATAAGGCCAGGAGTAGATTGAAAGTAAGTGATTTGCGTGTAGTAAAAAAATACTTAACTTTCTACTAAAAAGTTTTTGGTTAACGTTTATTTTCGGTTTTTGTTTATTTTTATTGTACCTACATCGTGGTCCCTGCTAGTAACAAGAAATAAAAGTGGTCCCTGGTCAAGAAAAGGTTGGGAACCACTGGTTTAGGTAGAGCTCATAAGCCTGATATTTGACCGAAACCCCGTAATAGTAGTAACATTATTCCAGACCGGCGGCGCCCTCTCCGCCACGCTCCGCGAGCTGGACACGTGGGTGTACAACGAGCAGAGCTGCGTGCAGCGCGTCCCCGCGGTGGCCGCGCAGGTCAACGTGCGCATGCCGCCCGTCGAACCACACATCGAGATCTGCACTTTTGTAATGGTGCGTCCATGCTATATGTTAAAACCTATGTTTTTATATACTGCTTACTCAAAGCACTGGCCTGTTATTGATAAAATTTACATCTAAATTATTGTTCTTTTTCTACTACTGTCTGTTTTTTCATAAATATTGTCATTTTCACTTCAATGCTGTCAATGCTAAATAAAGCACGTCTTTCATGGTCTTCTTCTTATCCTTCTTTGAATCACCTCCAGCTACTCTGCCTGGGAGCCTCCGGCTCCCAGACTATAGATAGCTAACGTTTTATAAAATAAAAGTAGGATTTTAATTGAATGACATAAAATTGTGAAACAACACAAAATTAAATAATGACAAAAATTATGACACTACATCAGAAAGAAAATAAGAATTACAACTAAAATAATTAAACTGTAACATTGGGTAGTCTTATAGGAAAAAATATTTCTTACTAGTTGCGCCCCGCGGTTTCACCCGCGTACCCGACGGATATATTGCTTTCCTGGGATAAAAAGTATGCTTTGTATTAATCCAGAACATATTATATTTGTGTGCCAAATTTTATCCAAATTCGTTGAGTTGAAGCGTGATTGCATCCAAACTAACAAACTTTCTAACTCTCGCATTTATTTTATAGTGATTAGAGTGAGATTAGTGAGATGAGATGATGCGGCATGAGGTAGAGCACTATCGGTACCTATAAGTTATGATGTGATCGAAAATTTTAACCACATGAAGTCAACTTACCTACACTTTTTATATTGCAAAGCGAATTCCATTAAACTTTTTACTCAGGCTGAAAATCATCAGTTTCCAGTTAAATTTTTCTTGCAGGTATCCCTAAACCAGACGTCCGCAAGTCAAATTTCTTCGAGCATGTGGACAAATCATCACGCATCGTAGGTGGCACCCCAGCGGCTGCGGGTAGCCACCCTCACATGGTGGCGCTGACCACCGGCTACATAATTCCGAGCTTCTTCTGCGGAGCATCCCTCATCAGTACGAGGACTGTGCTCACTGCAGGACATTGCGTTGAGGCGGTTTTCGATGATGAAGAGAGCATTTTGGCAAAGTAATTATAAATTAAGTAATGATAGCTGATATCATTTGCAGAGTACTTGTTAAAAAAGTATCAAAAAGACCAAAATAAATTAAAGATAGCAAATAATACCACATCAGCTATTACTTGTTTTGATTTTTAATCCGTCTCCCACAGATCCCTTCGTGGCAGGGTTGGCTCAAACCTATGGATAATTGGCGGCACTTCAATAAAGTTCACAAACCACATTACCAATCCTAACTACGATTCGGACCTCATCAAGAACGACCTAGGTCTTCTCATCACCACTTCCGAAGTCAAGCTCTCACCGGTGATCAACCCTGTGCCACTGAGTTTCGACACTGTTCCCGGAGATGTGGATGTTAAGGTTGCTGGCTGGGGTATTACCTCTGTAAGTTTAATAGCTATTTTCAAATAGTCAATCTCAAAGCCACTTATTGGCGGAGTTTCTTGGTTCTCGTTGGGAAAATATCTATCTCTTCTTTATCTTCTATGTTAAAAGTATCAAAAGCAAGTAATATATTATCGTCTAGGAGATGGTGGTTGGCTTGGCCTCAGTACAAGCAATTAGACCGTGTGATGATTGTCTAAGGAAAAATAGTTATCTTAATGTAAGCATTAAGGAGGCACTTAAAAAGGTCAATGTTACTAATGTAACCACTGAACTAACTAAACCTTATAAATATACCATGCTCCAAAAAAATGAAATTGATTTGTGAAACTTGATATAGGATATAGGTAATAAGAAAATGTTGTGGCAATTTAGGTACGATCAAGGTAATCAAAAAGTGTCATAACTAATTGTAATAAAAAAAATGTATCAGAAAATATTTGGAATTCTACCTTAAAATTGTGAATTTAAGTGTTTTTGAACTCTGGAGCCTTTCAAAAACGTATCCAAGTTGGACTGGATAGGGAGTAGAAACCAAAGTAGCACTTTGGGAGAGGCCTATGTGAAACAGAGAGTCCATGACTAATGATGATTGTTGTTAAGCCTATTTGTAAACACTTAAGCAGTGCTTATGGAATAATATGATTTTCTCAGAAGTGGCACTCTAAAAGTAAGATTATTATTCTCGACATTTCCAATGGCATGTAAGTGGTTGATTATCAATAAACAATTCAAATGATTTATGTAGGTCGAATGAAGTCTTTTGAATGCCAATGTTTTAATGAGGTACCTGATGTAGACTGATGATATAATAATGACGTTTAAAGTCACCTCAATCGTTGGTCATGCAGTATGCAGTACTCACAACACTCTTTCGATCAGCTAGAGCTTTCGATGTTGAAAAACATCGTGAGGAAAACAAAGCACGATGGGAGGTACTTACCACCTGAGTTGTGTCACCTATGGGTGTCCCACTTTTGCTAAAATTTGTCACCAAACACTACCAGTGGGTTCCAGTAGCTTGAATTGGTAGTCAGTTTCCCTCTAAGCTGTATGAACTTACCTTTACCCATATAGTTTTCAAAAAAGATATCACCAAATATGTCCCACAATGACGCAAATTTCTTAAATTTCCAGAATGGGGGCGCACTATCATACATACTACTAGAGCTTGCATTATCGACTATCGATGGTAAGGAGTGCAGCTCTTTGATAGAGCAAGTTGCTGCCGAAAACAACATTAATGCTCCACCTGTGAACCCTGAGGTTGAGATCTGCACCTTGCATTCTGTTGGACATGGAGTTTGTAACGTAAGTTCTATCCCATCAAAAACATTCTGTAAAAAACTAGCCAAGTCTCGATGAAAAGTCTTGTTTATCTCTAAAAAGTAATGAAATCTAGACAAAGTCGTGCCAAGTCTAAGGTTCCTTACTGCGATTTCTTTATTATTATAGTTAATCTTGTGTGACTTGGCCGTTGAACATTCTTTATACGTTAGTGGGTACAAGTACAGATTGGTGCAATGGTATCATGGAACACCTGGTTTTGTACCCTTGTGTTCCCTTCAACGGCCAAGTCACACAACATTAACTATAATAATAAAGAAATCGCAGTAAGGAACCTTAGACTTGGCACGACTTTGTTTCTTTATTTCTTTATTTCTTTATTGCACAATGTAGGTACACAAAATAACATATTATATTATGTAGTACATGGACCCTGTTAGGGTATTGCAAAACTTATTATACTTAATAATTATCCATTACATTAAATTATATATTAACTAACATAACTAAACATATATTTATTTCCTTATTTATTATTGCACAAATAATATAAGTAGGTAGTTAAATTTTACTATTATACAGATACTATTAAAACCTAAATCATACCTATTCGGGTGTGGCAAAAAAAACTAAATATTAATATTTATTAACTTAATAACTCGCATATAATTAATTAACATAATAACATACTATAAACGTAAGCTACCATGTATCTTCCATAAAATCTTTGATATTATAATAGCATTTATTGAATAGAATTTGCTTCAGTTTATTTTTAAATAAATTATCTTTGGTTATATCCCTTAAAGTATCCGGTAATTTATTATATATTTGAACGCATCGGTATTGGGGGCTGTTTCTAAACATTTCTAGTCTGGGTGCCGAAAGAACTAATTTATTTTTACGTCGTATATTTTTATCAAAACTAAATAAGTTAATGTTTTTCCTCACAAACATGGCTATTTCTAAAATATATATAGAGGGAAGGGTAAGAATTTTCAGTTTACTAAAGTGAGGTTTGCAGCTGTCTCTAGGTTTTTGTCTAGATTTCATTACTTTTTAGAGATAAACAAGACTTTTCATCGAGACTTGGCTAGTTTTTTACAGAATGTTTTTGATGGGATTTCACTTCTTTTTGTAGAAAATGAAGCGGCCCACCAAGTTGAATATTTTTTGTAAAGGCGGTATGTCGATATCTCTAATAGTTTGGTTGGGCTCTTGTGTTTTCTAATCAGGGACACCAGGTACTCCAGATCTTCGATTATCCTAGTTTTTATAGTTTTCCCTTTATGTGGTCATTAAACCCTAACTCTGTACCAAATTTCAGCTCTCTGAGTTTATGGGAAGTACTAGTTCTATTTTGATGATCATAAGTGAGTGAGTGAGTGAGTTTCATAAATGTGAAACTTTGCTTTCGCTTAACTTCGGAACTAAATGACCTACAGACTTGAAATTTTGGATTTTAAGTATGTGATTATAGCTTACTGGATGACGAAAATTTCTGCGTTCGGGTCTTATCCAGAGGTTCTCAAACAGGGGCCTGAAAATGCGGCGAAATGGTTCCAGTAAAGGATGGTACGGCAGTGTTTGCTTCGCGCTCGACTCGGCGGGGGCACTGCCGTGCCCCCCGATTTGATTTATAACTAGATCTGATAGTACTGCGCTGATTACAATTTCGTAAATGCTCTGGACAAAAAGGAAACTTCCGAACGGGCGTTGAGTTAGAAATACCAATATTTATTTGTCAAAACAAAAGGTTTACTTATGGCAGATGGTGAGCACACAAAATATTGAATGAGAATGAATAACTAAAAAAAGAAAAAAGCCAACAATAAACTTTTGAGGATTCTGGTCGTCTTGATCGGATACACACATCATGAGAAAAGTGTCTTGTATGAAGGCCTGTCTATATCCTCAGTTTTCATATTTGCTATGATTTTCTTTATTTTCGTTTTGAGATTCAACCCCAATATTTCAATGGTGTCAAGGTTAATCTAACTTCATCTTATTTTTATTTCAAGGGTGATTCTGGTAGTGCTCTAGTCGAAGTGTCTAGTGGCAAACAAGTCGGCATCGTATCGTGGGGATTCCCCTGCGCACTCGGCGTCCCGGATATGTTCACCAGAGTCAGCGGCTTTCAATCTTGGCTGAACGAGAGCATTGTGTTATAGGCCTAAGTTTTATTTGTAAACTATACAAGTAGAATTTTTCAGATATAATTGTTTTTATTGAAACTGGGTTTGTCTCCTTTTTACTAGTTAATAGTAGAACTAGTAGATGTATCTTTAGAAATAATGGCATCTGAAAAATTCAACCTTGTATAGTGGATCAGCAGTACCAACTTGAATTGATGACTGTAGAAAATATAATTTTAGATAATTCAAAAGGACTACTGAACTATATGTTGTACTTCAATGACTAAGGATTACTGGACTTCAGACAAAATAAAAAGCTATTCCAAAAATGTTTGTCTTTATTTACAAGCTTGTATTTAGTTTCACCTGTCCGATATCTGTAATCGAATCTTGCAAGTAAAATTTGACCCACTTTCCAGTGTCCGATTGAGCTGAATATTAGTATATTGGATGACAATGTAAGTATAAACAATAAAAAGTGCAGTTACCATAAAAACTTGTACTAAAAATAAGTTTAAAAAAATACTTGTATTCTATTTATTTTTTAAACCACTTAGGTGGCAAACAAGCATACGGCCCGCCTAATGGTAAGCAGTTACCGTAGCCTATGGACGCTTGCAACACCAGGGATCAATCGCACGTTGGCGACCCTAAAAACTATATATAACTTATTAACTATAGATAACTTAGTCATAACAATACATTTCATAAAGATTCGAGTTATAAATATCTTAGAATATAATTTGCTCGTTCCAGAGCTTGTTTAAGAATTCTGAGAAGAAAGTATTGATTTATTTTATTTTCTAAGAATATATTCATAGCTACGAATATATCTACCACAAATATTTTACCTACACTTGCATCAACGGCTACGATATTATTGACTATGAATACGTCTACGGTAAGAATACATTTACGGCTACGATTTTGACTAGGAATACCGTAAGGTCAGAACATTATCAAAAACCGGTCAATTCAGGTTCAGGAATTTTACACTGAGAGTTCCGTACACCTCAAATTGTCTTCACCGCCTAGAAGCAACAGGCGCAAAATCCATTCCACACCATCATAATACAAGACAAAAGTACAACCATTGAAGTACAACATATTTTAAAAATATGGCGATAATATATTAGTCATTTTATGCAATAAACGATGTAGATAAAATTAAAATTAACTTTAGTAAATGTGACCTTCGTAAGTGCCCTTCTGGGGCCTGAATTGAATAGCTTTGACTTTGACTTTTGATTTTGAAGTTATGTAACACTAAGGTAACGAAGATAATGATGATGTTTCAACTTACAATATAAAATTTTGTGGTAAGTTCCAAATTCCATAACAGGTTTCTAACAGCTTATCATCTGGTATGGAGAAGTCTGGACTCCGATCTTATCCCAAACATTAGTTTTTTACGACACAAGCACCATTAACGATAAATTTACGAAAATAATAGGAATTAGACCATCTTTCAAAACACTACGTTTTAACTTTTAAATATTGTTAACTACATCGATGTTATCATGTCTCTGTTTTGATTCTACTATCTTTTATAAAAAACATAACAACATTGATTATTAACAATACCTAATAAGATTAATAATAGATTAATGACAATCTTGACCTTGGCGTTCCTTCACCACATACACCTTTGATGAACTTATAACAAAGGCCATTGATTTCACAATTTTATCATCTTATCATCTCTTTTCACGCCACTGTCACCTAATCCCTTTCCTTCCGAACCTTTTCCTTCCCGAAACAATAACAACGTCATCTGACAATGGAACCGGTGGTAATTTCTTCTTTCTCTCTTTTAACAACCATTATGTCATCGCCTTAGTCCATCTTCCGATCTTCCACCTCGCCAAGTCCTATTTGGGCTGTAGACATTCGGACTTCATCGACTGGAACAATTCTTTCAGCTTGCTAAATAAAGAAATCTTTCAGTTTGTAAAGAATCGTACGGTTGAAGTGAATTGCAATAATAATGGAAACGCAAATTAGCAATGAGTGCATCGAACAAAAGCAGAGGTGATGTTCATAATGCAAACTTTTATTACCTTCCAGTAATCAGCCAAGATACAAATAATACATTTATGATTTTATTGTTTCCCTTTCATATAAATAGAGTAATTTAAATAAACATTTTAGTTTCACTTTAACTGTTACATCTTACTTTACTAAATTCCAATATGTTGTTAAAACTATTTCTTATTCTCCTAATTGTGGTTGGATATGAATCCAGAGGTTTGTTTTATTAAGTTCTTCTTTTTAAACTGTGTTTAATATAGTGTGATGAAGTTGATGATGTGGCCGAAGGTGGTAAGCACACAAAGCCTAGAAGGAACTGTCCCTCAAGTGCAGCTGTCGGAACACACCGATAGGTGCTTGGCGACAGATTCAACTTGAGGGTGGTAGCCAGCCAGGTGAGTACTTCAAAGTACCCACTGTGCTATGGTTTCCTCACGATGTTTTCCTTCACCAGAAGCTCAAGCTTGAGGATTTGAACCCGGGATCTTCGTCTCGGCATCACTAGCACTGAGTTCTTATTGCCATAAACTATTTCAGTTGTTTAAAGTTTTAAAGAACTTGGTCCAATAGAAGCATATTTTTTAGTAACTTTTTTTTTTTAATTCATTTATTCAAAATACTGTAAAAAACACAACATATAATTAAAAACCACACAACGCAAACCTCAAGGGGTTTATCTGTATGTGGCGAGGACGTTCGTTCCCATATGAAATTATATATTTCAGGAGTCCCCCTGGAAAACCCAGGTGACAATTTCGAAAAGTTCTTCGCGCCTCGTATTATAGGGGGCATAGAAACCCATAAAAACTATCCTCACATGGTTGCCTTAGTCGTAGCCTCTGACGTCTTGGCATTAGTAATCTGTGGAGCTTCCATTATATCTCCGTCGTTTGTCGTATCAGCAGCGCATTGCATTCATGCATATTCGGATTCACATGGCAATTTTATGTAGTAAGTACCTATTATTTTAATAAGTCCAGTAATTTTAATAAACTTGAGTTATCAGTGATGAAAAGCAAAGCATGTATCTAATTAATCTACAACTACAGTATGGCGATCATATATTTGCAATTCCAGAGTATTCTATAGAAAAAATCGTTCAGTAGAATCCTAACAAAAGTCTTAAAGATTCTGGTAATTTCCACCCTGCACACAACAAAACTGTTAATATCTTCAAGACGATGATGATAATTAAAGATCATCCTTTATTTGTCATTACTTTACAGCAACTTAACAGGAGTAGTCGGTACGAACGACTGGACCTCTGGAGGAGTCACTGTTCACTTCGAACACATCCACATGCATCCAGAATGGGACTACCCGACCCTCAAGAACGACGTCGTAGTATTGAAAATGCTGAACGAGTTGACGTTTAATGAAAGAATAAATATGATTCCTTTGAGCATTGATAATTTAGTTGGATATGAGGACAGCTATGTTACTGGATGGGGATACATTCGGGTAAGTGATAAATTAGGTATCGTGCTTCGGAAGGCACGTAAACCCGTTGGTCCCAGTGAAGTCGTTAAGCTAGTTGGAGGTCTTTTAGGTGGCTTGAAAACTCCAAAAGTACTTATGTTGAACACTAGTCTACGTCTACCAATCCGCAGTTGGCATGCATGGTGGAGTACCTGCTCATTCTCTTTCATTCCCATTTTTGCCCGTGCTCAGCAGTGGGACATTATAGGATGATGATGAGGATGAAGTAGTTATGAAAAAAGTAGATAAAGTCCACTTACACAAAGATAAGAGACGCCGAAGATCTGTGAATGTTTAAATGATTCTCTTGGCTTTATTTCACTCTATGTCATCCGATGTTGTTGATCATCAGTTGGCTGAATTATCGCGCCATGCTCACAGTACTACAATGAATCTAAAAACAATGGTTTTAAAGTACTTTTTAGTACCTTTCTCGTGGTCTAGATGCTATACTAGACAACCATTCTTGCAGGCTTTCTCATAACGTCTCAACCGTAAAGGTCCGAGTCTACTCTCACAAGGAGGCACATAATAATTCCCAATCTGACAATTTCAGCCGGGACTTTTGCACGTCATACCCAACTATCTACACCTTCTGAATACAACCACAATAAGTTCAAAAGATTGCATCATTAAGATGAATGAATTTGCTGCTGCAACAGGATGGAACTCTCCAGAGTACGATCCTAAATTGGAGATTTGCACTTTGCATTCTGTTGACAATGGTAATTGCTACGTAAGTTCACAAAGTTATCTATCTATTTACAGATATACCAGGGCCCCTAGATAAGATGGTTGTCGACAATCATCGTTAGTAAACAATCAACCTTTGTATGGGATTGACATTTCAAATCGAAATATCACGTGATTTTTAACAATCCCTTATGTCAATCCCATACAAAGGTTGATCGTTTACTAACGATAACGATTGTCGACAACCATCTTGTCTAGGGAGGCTGAACGTTGCATAGATGGCCAAATCCTGAGGTAGAACGAAATACTATAGAGTATACAAAGGAGCGCTCATGGTGTAGCATGATTAGCCGTTCTTAATCAATCGGCAAAGTTAAGCTACGCCTGTCGTGGTCGGTACCTGGATGGGTGACCGCCTAGTGGTATTTCAAATCGAGCGTTTCCGTGCTTCGGAAGGCGCGGAAAGCCGTTGGTCCCGGTTATCACTTAATTGTGATAGTCGTTAAGCTAGTTAGATGCTTCCTAGGCGGCTTGAAAAATTCCAACAGTAGGTTGACCACTAGCCTACCTCCACCGATCCGCAGTGGGCACGCGTGGTTGAGTATTGCCCATTCCCTTTCACCTTCATTTGTGAAAGGAGGCCTGTGCTCAGCAATGGGACATTGTAGGCTGATGATGATGATGATGATGATGATGATGATACAAAGGAGTCTCGGGCACATTTTGATAAGAACTAAAACTAGTAGGTTTAAAGAAAATTCTAGTCGGGAACGGACCACGTAGATTAAGAAAAAAACTATTATTGGAACATCTATTAGTGTCACTTACAATGATGAGGATCAAATTCTGCGAAGTGTAATGTTGAAAGGCAAAATAAGCTAGACATATTTTAATTTCTTTTTCCAGGGTGATTCCGGTAGTCCTCTTGTATCTAGGAAGACGAATCGGCTGATCGGCATCGTGTCTTGGGCGAGAACTTGCGCTCTCGGGGCTCCCGATGTTTACGTAAGAATCAGTGCATTCATCGATTTTATTAATAATGTTATTAATAAATGAAGCTGTTGGTTCACTGTGGCAGCAGCTTTAATCAGCCACAGATAATAGGCGTTAAATAACTAGTTAGGTAGATTATTGTGTGAAAGATATTAGTAAGAAAGGAGTGAATGCCGATATAACGGCAGAAGGTCCGAATCGAAGAAGTGTACTATAACGCCGACACCAAATAAATCACTGCCCATCGTGAGATTGTGGACAAACACAGGCAAACCCAATTCAAAGAAAAACCCGCTTACATTCTTGAGCAAATGAAGGAGAGACTGCCCTGCCTTGGTTGCTGGGAAGGTGTCTACAGCGTTGTAGAGGTTGACCTTTATTTGAGAATTCTGTATTGGTTCCATACTAAAATTTGTTCAGAATGACTAACCCAACAAATTTCGAAAATATGCCATCTCGAAATCTCCACCCGGTATAAGTAGTGATAGTTTTTTTATTGCTGTAAGTCAGTCCCGTAGTAATTAAGGTAAGTATGGTATGTAACAATATGTATATTATTAATTGTATGATTAAAATTACAAGAAATTCAAATGACTTTTTTATTATTATCATAATCATAGTTCAGCCACCAAATTTGTGTATTTATTTACTTAAATACAACGAATACTTATCAAAATTACGATTAAGTACTAAATAACTTAAACTAAAAAAATAAACATAAGAAAACAAAATTATAACTATCTTATAAAAAGGCTAGCCTATCAATCAGTAGTTTTTGCGCGGTCCCAGGGATCTTTTGCATTCCTGGGATAAAAAGTAACTTATGACATGTGTAATTCCAGGTATAATCAAAGTACTTACTCGTTTGCCAAACTTCTCGATTAGGCGTATCTTGATATCTTTATCAACAGTGGTGCCGATTCTGTTGTAAATCGCACTAAACTAATTTTAGTCACATCTCATCTCTTTCTTACGAACATTATTGAAAAAGGATAGAACATATTTTAAGTTGTAAAATTAATCTTTGCCGTCTTATTTTGCGTGTATTTAGACGTAACCACGATAGATGGCGATAAAATTTATATTGAAAACAAGCATCGGACTAATTTGACAGGACTAAATTTCTTACATCTTTTTCTTATGTCCTTTGTTAGAAAGAGACATAGTGAGATTAAAATATGTTTAGTTATGAACAAGGGCCAGTCTATACTGTGCAATCCTGTAGGTGTACTCATATTACTTTTAGAAGCGACTAGCCTAGTGGTATTGATAACATTACGTAGGTCGTGGGTTCAAATCCTAAAGACAAGCTTTCGATGAAGGAATACTACATGATGAGGAAACGAATTAACTTTTCTATTTCTAAAATCAATCAAATTAAATTCTCTTAGGTTTTTCATCAGATAATGCACGTCAAGATATATTTAACATGATTTTATACCACTATGGTGGCAATTAAGAATATGGCCCGCCTGATGGTAAGCGGTTACCGTATCCGATGGTGGAAGGTAGCCGTTGGCATCAGATCAAATAATTCGCCAGAACACTCTCCGTTGTACACACGGCTACACATCAAGCTATACATTTCCAGTATAAGCTGATCTCGCCTTGTATAGGATTTCCTTAGAATGAGAGCTCAGCCTATACTGGAAAATTATAGCTTGATCTGTAGCCGTGTGTACAAGCGTTAGAACACACATAAGGAGGCAAAGTCTCTCCTCTGACTGATTTCGATTTGATTTCCGGCTTGCCATCATATCAAAAGATTATATTATAACACCTACAACACACTGTTTATTACAACTAGCTGTTCCCTCGCGGTTTCACTCGCGTTCCTGGGATAGGAAGTCCTATACGATACTATAGCCAAATTTCATCGTGGTCCGTTGAGTCGTAAAACGTTACAAACAAACTCACATTCGCGTTTATAATATTAGGATTATAACTATACTAAGGATGTTGTTCTTGCCTAGTCATTATTATTTATCAATATTCGATGATCGTTAATAAAAATAAATATGTAGATAAAACTTCATCAAAACGTTTTAATTGATTTATTGACTCAGACTGTATGGCGTGGAGATTAGATGCCCTGATTACTCTCCCTCAGGTTTGAATCCCACCCAGGATAACCATATGTACACAAATGTCTTGTTTCCTTTGTACAAACTTTGCACTCTACACTGATTTTCAGTCGCTGCCAATGGTGACGTTACGAATACCGTAGTAAAAAAATAATACTAATAATAAATGTGTAGACATATTCATGCACATAAATGCTCGACTACTAGGTACATATAGGTAACTACATACACCCCAAAAAGTTTGGCAAGTGATTGATAAATATACATGTACACACGGCTACAGATCAAGCTATACATTTCCAATATAAGCTGACCTCTCATTGTACGGAAATCCTATACAATGCGAGATCAGCTTATACTAGAAATGTATAGCTTGATGTGTTGCCGTGTGTACCTAGTCCTATTATAAGGGAAAATTATTTCACCTGTCGAATACTGGATATCCACCCCAAAAAAGTAACAATTATATTAGCATTTTACACTACCGTTTTCTACTGCCGTGTAATTTATGTAATTGCGAAATTGACCCTTTGAAATAGCGTCTTTCGAAACCCATTATTTATGATGAACGCTAATGCTACTTTTGCTATGGAAACAATTCCGAAATCGCAAAGAAAAACATACATTTTAATCGAGCAAGGATATTTTCGTGGTGATTATACTATTGATAAAAGTTTTTGACCAGTCGTCGAAGGTCAAGATACTAGTAATTCAGAGTATATAAATACTGCTAGTAGTCTGTAAATAAAAAGCGCGTTACACACAAGCTCGTGGTGTAACATGATTAGCAGTTCTTAAGAGGACTCAATTCGTCATACTTTTCATACAAAACCTCTGTACTTATTATGGCGTTGTTAAACATTTTTCGTTAGATGTTTTGAACAAATTAGTATCTTGTGCACTATATCTAGCCGTGTCTCTAGGCGTAATTTAAAAAGAGTGTGAAACAAATTCAGTCAAAGCCTCCGAAAAACAGCGTTTTTGCCTGAACTTTGGCCATATCTAATGTACCTATAAATTGTAAAAGTAAAGAAAACATTTAGATACCAGGCTTGCAAATCTATTGGAGATTCTAAATAACTAACTTTTTTTTCACAAACTGGTAAGATTTTTTCACAAGAATTATACTCCTGGAACAAGTTTTATGAAGGCGAAATCATGAATGACGACCTAGCGAAGCGGCCGCGAGTGATCAGCGGAATTTACCGACTGATAACCGACGGCTCTGATGCTGTCTCTCTTTTTTTGCAGTCAAACATTACGTTGGATGAAACAACAAGCTTTTAGACTATGCTTGCGTTGAAGTTGCGCCGGCCACAGAGGGCCACCTTAATCAATAGGCAATGTTAAGCTACCACCGGTGAGGCCGGTACCTGGATGGATTTGGTCCCGGTTATCACTTAGTTGTAATAGTCGTTAAGCTAGTTGACTTCTAGCCTCTACCTATCCGCAGTGGGCACGCGTGGAGTATTGCCCATTCCCTTTCACCCTCATTTGTGAAAGGAGGCCTGTGCTCAGCAGTGGGACATTATAGTCTGATGATGATAATTATGACACACAGCAGATATCGCCGTTTAAGATTACTCTAATTTTAATATGAAGGTGTAAAAATATCTGTCGAAAGGTCGTATAAGACCCAAGACTAGCTCTCCGTCCTCGATGACACTCGCAATTCCTCTGTTACCATTTTAGGGGTTGATTTTTTAAGCACCCTTGCTTAGTGGATCCCTACGTTAAAAAAATTGTGTGCAACAATACACTTTTCTAGAAAGTAGGAGTTAAGATGTGGGCATCTCTGTAGGAAAGTCATTTTCTTCTTATATGTTTAAAATATACCAATATGTATTATTTATTGAAATAATTGTGCCGTGTGGAGGCGCTTAATCTGTTATATTTTTTTATCAATTCCTATTGTTTATACGTAATCTTTATCAATGCTTTTTTAATTTCATTTCAATGCTTCTTTATCGGGTAATTTGGTTCTACAATGAACTCATTTTGTTATTCAAAACAATAATAAAAAAGTCAAAATGTCTGTTCATTCACTTTCCACTTCCACCTAATCCTAGTTATCTATTATTTGCTCAAGAAGTTTGTATATAATGAGAACTTTATTATTACTTTTATCATTATTACTTCAACTTGAGTAAAAATTAAAATGGCGGCTTGTATTTTATTTGCTATTTTATTAGGTGTATTTGGACGATTAAGTAGTGGTAAGGAATATTTTTCATCTTTTTTATAGCCGTGGTTTGCTCGACAGATTATGATAGATTTGACCTGATGATAGCTCTGAAATTAAACGGCAAATGCCATGTCGAAAGTCAAAGTTAATCTTACAGTTAGTTTTTTCGGTGAAGGAAAACATCCTCAGGAAACCAGGGTCAGTAGACAAGATGGTTATGGACAATCATCATCGTTAGTAAACGATCAACCTTTGTATGGGATTTACATAAGAGATTGTTAAAAATCACGTGATATTTCGATTTGAAATGTCAATCCATTCTGTAAAGCCATTTGTTAACGTTCACAAGTGCCTTATCAGGGCCTAAATTGAATAAATGCTTTTTGAATTTGAATTTGAATTTGAATCCCATACAAAGGTTGATCTTTTACTAACGATGACGATTGTCGACAACCATCTAGTCTAGGGGGGGGGGGCATATCACAGAAGTAAGGTATTTTATGTCTGTGGTACCTGCCTGAATGGCTACCACCTTCAAGTTAGATCTACTGGTGTGTTCCGACAGCTGCACTTGAGGGCCAGTCCTTTCGAAGCTTTGTATGCTTACCAACTTCGGCCTCACCATCACTTGATTTATTTTCCAGGAACTCCATTAGAATATCAACCACAGATTAAAGAATCAAATATAGCACAAGGTGCACATATACCCAGAGGATCAACAAAGCACACTGCCACATTGGCAGTTGGCAAGCATGTGCTGTTGTTTGTTTGTGGTGCCTCCATCATCAGTCCCAGCTACGTGGTGACTGCTGGTCATTGTATTGAACCCCTCCTTGGTTGGAACAGGAAGGTGCTATCGTGAGTAAAGGCTTTGTAACTTATGAATCCGACGTGTTAAATTTCCCAGATATTCCACATTTACCCCCTTATTCATAATGAAGTTATCAAACGTTGATTAGCTAAAATTCCGAAGTCTTTATCTGACAGGTGACATTTGGTGATCGAAAGAGTGAGACGGAGCACACTATTACACTGATTTAGTTAAAAAGCGATTATGAATAAGGGGGTTAAAGTTTAGCATAGTTTAGCTCGCAGAATCAGTAAGCTTGTGGCAATGGGACATCACTCGAAGAACCGATAACCAATGGGAAAAAGAGGTCTCGAGTGGTGGCATTACCAGGTTTTAAGAGAGGCAGGGCATAAGTGGAAGCTTACAGAAGATCGCAGCCAAATAGGAAACGTTACTATTTGGTTACTATTATGTGTACTGTTCGAGCGGTGACTAAGGTCTCCAGAGCCACAGAGGATTGTAGCTCCAAGGTAAGGCGCTACGCTAGCAGTTTTTAGGGACCAACGGTGTATTAAATGACTCTCGACTCGACTCGTCTTCAATCCTCTTTTGGGTGTGAAGAGTTTTTGCAGGGTCGGTAAAGCGCGAGTGATACCCTGGTGTCGTAAGCCTATATACCTAGGCTACGGTCACCGTTTACCATGAATTACGGGTCGTATGCTTGTTTGCTAATTTAGTACTAAAAATAAATATTGTAACGTCGTAAGTCATAAGTTACGACCTGTTTGGAGACTTAACTCGCAAGAATTCAAGATTTTTTTTTCATTGTGGAAATCTATCGTTTTATGTTGAGCTGTGTACGTCTCCAGGCCGAATATTAAAATGATGTATACATATATTTTTATTTATTTGTTAATTCTAATTTTTAGGACTAACACTTTTTAAAAGAAATGCTTATTGTATGGCTATATGTATGTACTATAAGCAAAACTAACGAATGTGATTTTAAAATAAACTCTCAAGTATGAACCAATCATTATTTTTAATGAAAATTAACAAAGTACAAAGAAATATCGCGAACAACGTGGCGTCACCGAATTATAATCTACCCTCAGAAATACAGACAACCGCACCGGAGCACGTCTCGAGCAAAAGTGATTCGATACATTATGGCTGTGTTGCCCCTCTCCTCGCTTCGTCCGCACATTAACCAGTTGGTTGGGTGGTTGGCTGGCCAATGGGTTGCCACAGCGCCATCTGGTATTGGGCTTTTCTCTAACACGGCCTCTCCTGACCTGGGGACGTCCTCGTCACCTTTTCATTGAATGGCCTGTGTTTGTCCCTCATCATCAACAACCTCTTCGTCTGCAGGATTAGACTGAGATACTTCTTGGCTGGCTGAAGTGGACTCCGATGTGCCTTGCTCTGCTAGTATTGCATCAGCGACACTCGTCACCACTCCACTGGACCCGGAAGTATCTTGATCCTATTTATTTGACTCAGGATCATTCACCTGCATAAGTAAATATACCAGTTAGGATAAGATCACGCCATGACCACCAATTCACGAAGTTTTCTCTCAAAAAGTTTATAATCAAGGTACGATTGTGGCCATAATGTGAGGTCTGCTCACCGCGAGGTCTGCTCGCAACAGATCATGAGGTTTGTTTGCCAAAGACGCGTGAGGTCTGCTCACATGCGAGGTCTGCTCGCCAAGGATACGTGAGGTCTGCTCACATGCGAGGTCTGCTCGCCAAGGATACGTGAGGTCTGCTCACACGCGAGGTCTGCTCGCCAAGGATACGTGAGGTCTGCTCACACGCGAGGTCTGCTCGCCAAGGATACGTGAGGTCTGCTCACACGCGAGGTCTGCTCACTAAGGATACGTGAGGTCTGCTCACACGCGAGCTCTGCTCGCTAAGGATGCGTGAGGTCTGCTCACATGCGAGGTCTGCTCGCAAAAATACAAAGCTCGCCCTCGAAGAAGACAGCACATGTATCCGGGGTCCACACGCCTCTCCAGGGCACCATGTACTCGGCAGCAGCCTAAGTAGTCTTCCCATGGGAGCCGCCGACCAGCTGCAGCTCCTACCGCCCATGGGGTAAGGACCGCGCATCCCAGAATCGAGCTTTCCTGTGGATTGAGACTGCATTATTACAAAGATCAAAGAATTCACTGCAAAATCTGGAGAAGAACATCTGTTCTAATTAACGGATGCAAGTTCTCTCAACCTCTTGCTGTCTTGTCATCACGCGAAGTGCCACTCTATTTTGGTTAGAGCCTTCTACAGCGTCATCGCGTACAAGATTACGAACGACAGGAAAATTCGGCCACGGTCAGCGATAATTAATTTATCAGTGCCGAAAAGATACAGCATTAGCATGATACTCATTTGAAATGAGCATTAACTATGATTAGCACAAACCGATAACCATTCGAGTCTGGGCTACCAGACTCGAATGCTAACCTAGGTGCTAACCTAGGGCATCTGTGTGAACGGTCTCAAACGGGCATTCCGGTTTCTCATAAGCATGAATAGATTGATGGATGGAACGTGGTGACCTCTCAAGCGTCAGATAAATCATATAGTGGGACACATATTTACGGACAAATGCTCGGAGTCCAGGAAACCAGAAATGATTCAAAATTAGTTCTATATGTATCGGTAACTCGTCATCAGAACCGATTACCAGCACCATCTCATGTTTAGGTTCACAGCCAACAAGAGTAATGTATTGTTGTTCACGTGTCCGCACGTCAGTGATACCTTCGCAATTAAGCACATCGGTGCCTACTATAACTAACGTGTTCATGTTCAAATCATTTGCAGAAAATAAATCTACTTCAAGGGTAACATCATTAAAATCAATCTGTAACTTCACGAAACAAATAGACTCGACCTCCTGACTACCTATTCCTTTTAAAACCCGAAAAACAGGCTTAACCACTTAGAGATCGATAGAGAGGTAGTCTAACGCGGCGAACGAGACAGTTATATGCAGCGTTCATGGCATACACCGCGTCAGTCGTAACCTATTCGCGGTAAGTGTGAGAGCGATTGCAAAAATCAAAGCCATGTGAACTACAAGAATCATGGTGTCACTTAACACTTTTAAGTATAAGATTTAAAGTATAAATCTCAAAACTACCTTTAATGATTTTAGCTAGGTCATTACCAAGGTACAACTTGAACAAAGAACAAGAAGCGCATACATTGCTGTTTAGTTCTACGGAAGCGTAAGGCTAACTTTATTTCGAACACGCAATGGAAATCATGTATGCGATTCGTCCATCTATCTCTATACACGCATTTGGGTGTAGATTCGAGAGCGCTGTAGTACGTATTTGCAAATAACACATTGAAGAATGCACTGTAGTGTAAAGGCTTAAGAACAAGTGAGTTCTTGGGCTGTGTGAGTAAAACTGTAACTATTCGCGTTTACGTGTAATTGTGATATAAAGTGGGGAGTTTCGTGAGACATCAGGTCCAAGCTAGATCCAAGCGTCATGACCCATCTATCGAGATCTATGTGTTTAACTAACGCGAATGAAATGAGATATAATAGTCGATCCGCTATTGATCAAAACGTCAACTGGCACATCAATTCTATCAATCAGCAATTACGGCAACCACAATGTCACTATTGAGGCTACCCTCAGTTTTACGACAAAAAATTATATTGGCTCAGTTACGCGATCCGATTTAATCCTAGCGAAGCATGTTTCCGCTTTATGTCCGGGCTCCTTGCAAAATGAACAGGTATCCCTTTTAGATACAGGATTTTAGGGAGTAGTAGCTTTTGAATTTTTGGTACTCTCAGTTTTAGATTTCTTTGTGCATGAAGCCTATACGTGACCGGGTAATCCGCACGAAAAACACTCGCCACTCTCATAACGTCGTTTACGCTTAACATCTAAAGACAGTTTGAATTCAGGGTTATTGTGTTGATTTTGTGCCGAAAATGAAGAAGACGATGTTACTGTAGAGGCAATCACAGACGAGGAAGACTTCACATAAATCGAAAAGAATTCTACTAAATCTTTAAGCATTAATTTGGCATTAGTAGCAGCGGCTCGAATCTGTGGTTCAGCAATACCACGAATGACAATAGCCGAGATCAATTCCTCACTCAAACCTGACACAATTCGCAAACGAAGTAAGGAACGACGCACATAATCCGCGTAGGTAGGGTAATTATCTGAGGTAGTTTTCATTACATCAAACAAAATGTTAGCCGCGTCAGGTTTCTTTGGACACAAAGGCTTAAACTCTCGTTTAAAATTTGTCCAACTGCGATCATTCGTGACCCACTCATTTAGCCAAACTCGAGCGTCCCCTTTTAAACAATTCCCGATTCTAGATAAACACTCATTATCGCTCCAATTATTAGTTACCTTGGCTCTGTCTATCTCGCTACACCAAACATCAATATCATGCAGGTTGGGATCAAAATTCGAAATATAATAGGGTTGGTTAGATCTCACCGCATTATTGATAGAACGTAACGCGTTTACCAACGCGTCCGTAGAAACCTGCTCCAAAGATGGAGAACCAGCCGGAAACTGCGCACGTGGAGACGCTGTACTCGTAGACTGCCCATGCGCACGCGTGGCTGACCGGCCACGAGCACGCGGCGCCAAACCCGGAGGCGCGCTCGGCGGTGACCGCGCCCTGACATCTTCTTGGTGATCCGTGGCTGGCTGCGACACCGATGCTGTCGGATGCGGTTGTCTTTCCAACGTCTCAAGCCGATCTAAAATGCCCTGCATTTGATGTCTCAGACTACGGCGCGACGTTGAGCTACGACTATTATCGCGACTATGATGCTTTTTACGGTGTCGACTTCTACTACGTGATCGCCGATCACAATCAGACATTGTAATCGTTAACTTCGGGACAACTAACACGCGATTATCAAAAACAAAAGAAGAACTTCTTATTACGCAACAAAATCAGACGTTAACTTAGAAAAAAGAATACGAATATCGAAATCAAAAGAAAACTTATTACGTAACGAATCAACCATTAATTTAAGAAAAAAAAAAGAACACAAATATCAAAAACAAAAGAAAACTTCTTATTACGTAACGAATCAACACTATTAGCACGCTACTAGCTATGTACAAAGTTCTACTTGTTATATACAACGCCTTATTGCACTTTACCGAATAAGAACAAAGGATTACTTCGATTATTACGAAAGGTAGTTAATTATCTTACCACCCGCACTACGAAAAATTATAACGATCTATTTTTTAGAAATGTTTTTAGACACCCCCAATAACGTTAACAAAATTCTAAAGCGGAACAATAACGATAAACCGAACGATAGGGCTACGTAAGCCGATCCCCGCTTCTGATATAAGCAAAACTAACGAATGTGATTTTAAAATAAACTCTCAAGTATGAACCAATCATTATTTTTAATGAAAATTAACAAAGTACAAAGAAATATCGCGAACAACGTGGCGTCACCGAATTATAATCTACCCTCAGAAATACAGACAACCGCACCGGAGCACGTCTCGAGCAAAAGTGATTCGATACATTATGGCTGTGTTGCCCCTCTCCTCGCTTCGTCCGCACATTAACCAGTTGGTTGGGTGGTTGGCTGGCCAATGGGTTGCCACAGCGCCATCTGGTATTGGGCTTTTCTCTAACAGTACAATCATTTGCCACTTACTATAAAAACACTACAAATTACTTTATTTAAGCGTAGAATGTTTGATTTATTGTTGACAAAGAACTATTATAGTGTGAATGAATTTATTAATGATAAGAATTTGGAATGAATTAATTGTGACATTTAATTTATTATTTTGAATAGGACATAGTGTATTATTATTATTGGAATGTTTTAATTATAGTTAGTAATATAATTCGTTGAATTTGAATGTTCCTTATAAATATAATTTTTTTGCACGCTAAATTCATAGCAGAATATGCAGAGATATATATATAATATTAAGATCCATTTTATGTACCATGTTCATGCAAATACAATTTCATTTCATTTCATTTCATTTCATTTAGGAACACTCAAACTTTCTGAACATCTTATTTTTTATTTCCAGAACCTCCCATGTGATTATTGGCACTGATAAATGGAACGAAGGAGGCTTACGGCTGCGAATCAAAGACCACCACCTCCACCCAGATTTTGACTATGTCTTCATTAAGAAAGACATTGGACTGGTCAAGGTGTTCGATCAAATATCACCAAGTGACACAGTTCAAATTATTGCAATAAACTATCATTGGGTTGATGGTGGAAAGGCCACTTTCACCACGGGATATGATCATACTGAGGTAAATAATGGTGCCGATTCTGTTGTAAATCGCACTAAACTAATTTTAGTCACATCTCATTTCTTTGTTACGAACATTATTGAAAAAGGATAGAACATATTTTAAGTTCTTTGCCGTCTTATTTTGCGTGTATTTAGGCGTAACCACGATGGATGGCGACTAAATTTATATTGAAAACAAGCATTGGACTAATTTGACAGGACTACATTTCTTACATCCTTTTCTTATGTTCTTTGTTAGAAAGAGACATAGTGAGACTAAATTAGTTTAGTTGTAAACAACAGAATCAGGGCCAAGTCAACTAATCTAGTACATAATACTTAAAAAATTTTTCAACAAAAGCTCGTAAAGTGAATATTTATTGCACCGTTTTTAGTATCTTAATGCAGCTTATTACGCACTAGTGCTTTTTACTTTACATTATCGCACAGTTTTATGACAGGTATAATCCCGATTATGATAAGCTTGTATACCTCACTGCAAGTGATGTGTGTAGACGAAGCATTCTTAATTTAAACGGGTAAAACAGTTTGACAGCACATCGCTATCAAAAAAAAACTGCGCGCCATATTTGTAAACGTTTGTTGATGATTACCAAAAAATCTACTTAAAAAAATAGAAGTCTGTTTTTTTTCCTCACGAAAAACGTCGTATGACACGCGTGTGCATTGATCATTATATTTCGGCTTCCTTATCGCCTCGTCTGTAATTACCAACTTTGCACACATGTATCATAATGTACTATTTTCGGGAATTCAATCCGTGGTCGGCAAAATAGCCTCTAAAAATAACATGTTTCCAGGTTTCCCAAAGGCAGCAGATAGTTGACATGACATCATTAACTCCGCAACAGTGCGTCGATGGGGTGTTCGCTGCCGGTGGGGACAAGGCACCTCCGCTCGACTCCCACATCGAAATATGTGCGAGGAGCGTATGCAATGGGACTACCCTTTGCAGGGTAAGTAGCTTTGCCTCATCATCATGAAGTATAAGCCATAGTACGCCATCGGAGTAAGGACTTAATTTTCCATCAAATAATTCTTTAGGACTTTCTCCTCCTAGGCTATGTGTTGGTCGGTCCCGTGGAGAGCGCGTGCGGAGATACCGCACTCGCCAAACATATGATTTTTTACGCATATGTTAATTTTCGTTAATTCTATTGATAACAGACTGAGATTTATTACAAAAATCAATGAAATTCCAAAAAAGAATATAGGATAAACGTACTCAAATCGTTATCAATTTTTTGAAAATTCCAGTAAATATTTATAAAATTAGCTTTTAAAATCATAATTGAACCCATAATCTCAGCATCGCAGACCAGTCCTATTTTACGTTTGCTGTTATTTCTAATACAAATAATAATCAAAACCGATTACAAAACTCAAACAAATTATAAATGACCACCAGTCTCCTTTGCGCCTGCCAATCAAATCGGTTCCCCCATAGCAATCGGTGAGTTATGTTTGAAACAAAATCGTTTCGACGCGCACTCCACAGGCTTTATACTTCTTGGTCGGTCCTCTGTCAAAAAGTCAGTTTTAGAAAGAAGATTATAAAGAAGATAGACGAATTAAATATACCTTCTTGTGATTCTTCAGCAAAGTAAGGTTACCATAACTAAAAACCGGCCAAGCGCGAATCGGACTCGCACACGAAGGGTTCCGTACAATAATAATAATATTAACTAACTCATCGTAGCAATGAAATTAATAGTAGTTTTACCAAAAAAACACGCCAAAAAAGTCGTTTCTTGATACTCCCTTTAATTTTATGTTTTTATTATTTGATGTTAAAGCGGCAATAGATATGCACACTCTGTGAAAATTTCAACGGTCTACCTATTATCGTTCATGAGTTACAGGCCAGCCCACTCACAGACAGACGAACAGACGAGCGGACGAACAGCGGAGGCTTAGTAATAGGGTCCCGTTTTGTGAAAGTGAAAGACGGGGTGCATATATCTAATCTTATGTTCCAGGGCGATGGCGGCAGTGGCCTGGTGTTGCTGAAGAGCTACGAGCTGATTGGCGTGCAGTCTTGGGGTTTCCTTTGTGAATATTGTGCCCCTACCATGTTTACTCGTTTAAGCAGCTTTAAGGACTTCTTCCTAAAGTATTTGTAATCACGTTAGTTTATATTTTGTTGTTAGTAAATAAAAAAGTAAGAGAAAGGTACATATTTGGTGTGATTTTATTTTTATTTAATGATATAAGAACATTTAGGTTGTACGTAGTATATTATTTACTCTATGATTTAGGTATATTCTGTATTAGGTCGCTGGCTAAGTAGCCATGGCTACCTCTGGCTACCTATTGTTGCCAAATGTTCTTGTACTTCGCGTGTCAAAATCTGTGCAAAAATGGGGCAAAATGGTGCCGATTCTGTTGTAAATCGCACTAAACTAATTAAACTAATTTTAGTCACATCTCATCTCTTTCATACGAACATTATTGAATATATCAAATTAATCTTTGCCGTCTTATTTTGCGTGTATTTAGGCGTAACTGCGATAGATGGCGACTAAATTTATATTGAAAACAAGCATTGGACTAATTTGACAGGACTAAATTTCTTACATCCTTTTCATATGTTCTTTGTTAGAAAGAGACATAGTGAGATTAAAATTAGTTTAGTTGTGAACAACAGAATCAGGGCCACTGTTCTTCTTTTGAAACTGTTTCGCGTGGACATGGATGGAACTCGCATAAGGCTGCATGTCCACCAGAAATGTGTAGCGAGGGAATTGTTTAGCTGACAAATAAGATAGCTTCATTTTCACGTTAAAAATCGAATGCCAGCCTAACTAAATCAATCTTGTGACATTATGGTAGGTATAAAAAAGTTACACGCTTGGTTTTCATACGGATGGAGGAACTTGCGGTATTTATTTAGATTTATGTCTATTTTAATTTACACAACTAGCTGACCCTCACGGTTTCACCCGCGTACGGTTTTAAAATTTATGCGCGGAGTCCTAATTCATTTTCTAAAATTAAAGTTGCCTAAGTTACTCCTTATAACATCAGCTATCTGCCAGTGAAAATCCCATCGAAAAGCGGCCCAGCCGTTTCGTAGAATAGCAGGAACAAACAGAGACAAAAAATTTACCTTCCTACTATACTTTCATTATGCATTTAGTAAATGTACATTGTGCAATAAAGAAATAAAGAAATTTGGAAGCATGGGTGGTACGAATGGTGGTAATTAAAAGGGCCTTCCTACTGGAGAATACCTACCACCAATGAAAGTAACCTCTGCATAGAAAAAAAATATTAGTAAGAGCTGTTATTTTGACATTACAAACCGACACTGCAATTTTATTTATTGTATAGCCTAGGTACCTAATGTTCGCCCCGCCTCTTTTCCAGCTTTCCCGATCTAATCCCAGATAATGATCCTGACCTTTGTGCCAAACAAATATCATAACGATTGGTAGTACCGTTGAGGAGTCAAGAGGTAACGAATAAACTCACTTTCGCATATATTATAGTTTGGTAGTAATTTTTGTGATAAAGACATGCATAAGTGGACAAGGAATGTACATGTAACGCCATCTACCTATGACAGGTCGCATAGTCTACAGTGTATCTACTCAACACTAGATGGCAGTATTTGAAAAATAATTACATGTCATGATTAATAATAGCTCAGAGTATATAATATACTATAATAGGTACCTAAATTCCTACTTACATCATAATATTACTACTTTGTATGATGATATTCGTTAGTACAATGAGCGTTTCAAAGTTTCCGAGATCTGCTAACGTCATGATAAACTTACAGGTAAAATTGACCTTCAGAGCCGATAATATAAAAACCGATGTAATTGTATATTACATCGGTTTTTATATTATACTTTTACGAAACAGCGAGCCTTCCGGGCCCAACACCGATGCACACACACAGAACACTGATTCATCGTTATAACTAGCTGTCCCGTTCGGTTTCACAAGCGTTCCCAGGGAAAAAAGCTTTCTTTTAGTGCAGTGAAAGAATTTTTCAAATACGACAAAAACAAAGAAACTCATAATTTCAAAATAAAATTGTATAGATTTGATTGCTGTTTCAGAACGAAATGTCAAACGTCAAATAATCTCAACATTTCCAATATTATGGCAGTCACTACATGTCAAATAATCTTTAAATCGTTGTGTTAAGGTTTAATATCCTACAGCATTTATGAATCAACAACTTTTGACAAGTCTAACGTGTTGAAAATTCAAACTTCAATCCAAATTCAAAATAGTTTTCTATGTTTTCGTTTTGTTTTAGTTTTCTATGAAAATTGATTTTCTCGTATTGAATTATTCGAAGTTCAAATTCAAACAAAAGTTAAATGCAACTTTTTAATTCATGAAACAGATGAGTGTGTGTTTTGAATTTTATCGAAATAAAGTAGGTGGTGGCACTAAAATAATAAAATTCCGAGGGTAGTTCACAAACTTTGAGCGACAATGATTTCAATCATACCTCCACATAGATATTTATTTCATTTACCGTCTTCGTTGCAGCACGTGGTAAGTCAATTTTTTCTTCGAAATAAAAACACAAAAATTGTAATTTTACCTACATTTACCATAATATCATAGAAATCAACATGTGTTCTCTTGGAAATTGCAGGTTTAAAATATTAAAATGGATCAGGGTACCTCGACGAAAGACAGTGAAGAGCTGTATCCTTTCCTTCTTATACCTAGAAAGTGCACAGCTCTGGAAACTAACTGTAACACGTCTGAAAACGTATTTATCGACTTGAATATCACTTCACTAGACACTGAAGGTAACGAAACGTGTATTTATTCCGGATTTTGTAACATTAAGCTGATAGACAATTACAATATAGATATAAATGAAGATCAGAATGAGACCATCTATGAGAATGATTTACCAGTGATCTTATCGGAGAACAACCAGATAACCTATCCACCGTATAACCAGTCTCAGGTGTGGATAGACCCAGCGAGGAGTCCGTATGTGTACAACAACTACAACATTATGAATCCCTCGGAACATTATTCGGTATACCACCAAACTGGTCCTGGACATATAACAGTCGAACAACACAATACATACATAACACAGAATGTGTACAATAATAATGAGACCGTACAATACTCAGTAACTGAGGAAATGGAACAAAAAAAGTACCGTAAAACACATGACACTCAAAATACGGAGATGAATTATAATTTGTACGAAGAAGATGAGTTTGAATGCGGAGTATTTCTGTCTCAGTTGCCTGAGGAAATAATGAATGAGACGGAAAATAAGGCTAGAGAGGAAAGGAAGTATATAGGGCTGCAGAGTGAAAATGGTGCATTGAAACAGCTCATGTCTTCGGATATTCAGCCGGTGTCAAAGCAACGTAGGACTATATTGTTTTTAGGTCATAATTCTCAGTCTGGGCAAACAATTCAGAATATTTTAGTGAATGATCCTATGTTGGAATGCTCTGGCAATGGTGAAGTTGAAAATGAAGTTACTATAGGTAAGTCAACTTTGATCTATGCCTATACTAGATAATCTATATAAATAAAAATTAATGTTGGTAAGCGCATAACTCAAAAATGGCTGGACTAATTCGGATATAATTTTTTTGTATGTTCCTTAAATCCAGGGAAGGTTTTAATACTATAAAAAAAAGTTGAGTAAGGTAGGGTAGGGTAGGGTAGGTAAGGGGGTAAAGAAGGGGGCGCAGGTGAAACCGCGCAATTTTTTTATTTTTTTTATATACCACTTAGGCGGTAAACAAGCATACGGCCTGATTATTATCCCCTGTTAATTGGAAGCATTATCCCCTGTTATAGACTATTATCCCGGGAACGCGGGTGAAACCGCAGGGGACAGCTAGTGTTTGATAAAAAGATTTTGCCATTTCCATAAAAAAAAAACATCTTGAAAAGTCTTATTTATTATTGTCCTTAGATTGTCCATAAAATCAAATTGATTAAATAAATATGTAAGTGATAATTTTGTTTTTGAAAGCTTTAAGCACTGAATAGTTAATAGTACAAGTTTATAAGGTAAGTAGGTAAGCAACTATGCAGTGATCATAAACTATAGATGCTTCTGGATCCCTTAAACCCTTCTTGAAGTACCCCATGCTGTAGGTAGGTACTCCTGTGTGTTTACCTATTATGACACTTGTGAACTAATACTAGTGTGACAATTCTAAGACTGTCAAAGCAAAAATAAGCTTACTGCGTCAAAATAAGGTTTATCTCTTAAATCTTTGATTATTTACATAATAATATAGATGAACCTTATTATAAACAAATAAGGACTACTTTTCTTTGTATTTATAAATGTAATTTTTTTTTTCTTAGATTTTATTGACTGTAGATATAATTAGGTTCTTAATATTTTTATTTTTATTGTAGAAGAATCAAACTCTCCACCAAATCCACACCAGAAGAAATACCAATGTGACAAATGCAAACAAATATTTGATCAAATCACTGCATTTAAACAACACATGGTTGCCAACCATAGGTTGGTTGTATTTGACCAAAATTCCAAAACTGAACTCAAATACATTTGCACAGAATGTGGAAAGACCTTAAAAAACCAGGAAAAGTTTGAAGTCCACTGCATGGGCCACGGTGATCCAGACTTAGAATGCAACAAGTGCCACAAAGTGTTCGCTTCAAAATTTACCTTACGCGCACACCGTAAGATTCATACTCGCAAATACGTTTGCCATATCTGTTACAAGACTTATGGGACCACTGATGAATTGAAGGGACATTTGGAGAAGGTGCATTATTATTTTTCATGTCCCTCGTGCACTTATGTTGCGAAGAAATATTCTGATTTGTCGCGACACCAAGAGGTACATTTAAAAAGTGAAGCTACTAATTCTTGTGATTATAATGGCAGTGAGACTGATATCATCACACCGTCTCCTGAGGGTCACGACTTGCAGTCAGAAAATGGTACGGAATGTAAGGATGTAGCGGTGCCACAATATGACCAGGTCAGTGATGCTGACTCCGTGATAGCTAAAGTAATGTCTAATAAGATATTTCTACTGCATGCCAAGAAGGTCACTAAGAAACATAGAAGACAGAATAAGGTATGCTTTATTTACATTTAATTTGTTACACAATTTTATAAACATCTTAATGCTGTGTCTCTTACACTAATCCAAAATAAGCAATTACCTTGATCGAACTACATTCTGTGAGCTTAAAAAAGCCAAGCTTATTATCCATTATAAATGCGAAAGTGAGTTTGTTTGTTTGTTACGCCTTCACGCTTCAACTACTCGACGGATCATCATGAAATTTGGCATGCAGGTAGCCTATGGTATGGAGAAGGACATAGGCTACGTTTTATGCGGGTGAAACTGCGGGGGATACAATAGTGAGACAAAGAGAGATACCCTCTACCTTACCAGGAATAAGGTTCAAAATATTAAATCACAGTTATTATACTTATTACTATGATTTTATATCTACTTTCAGGCATGTGACGTGTGTTTGAAAAAATTCGAACGCATCAGCGATCTTAAACGTCATCTAATAGAGCACGTAATCAAAAGCACCCTATCAAAAACACCAGTGAGTCACGACGGAACCCTGGCCATAGAATGTGAGGTATGTCACAATGAAATCTTCTTCAAAATCGACCGCTACAAGGCTCATTTACGCGAACACGCTAAACTAACACTCTACAAATGCACATTCTGTGACAAATCGTTCAGTGACTCCAGTAACTTTTCAAAACACAAAAAAATTCACGGCACCACATTCTTCCAATGCGATCTTTGCCAAAGGAAATTCAACTCTAAAAAGACGTTGACACATCACATTGAATACCATAACAATAATTCGCCGATCAAATGTCACTATTGCGATAAGATATTTTACTTCGAATCTATGCTGAATAAACATATGAGATGTACTCATAAGAAGGAACTTATGTCGAAATTTCGATGTAAGTTCTGTTTCAGTTATTTTCGAGCTCTCAAAGATAAGTGGGATCATGAATGGACGGTTCATAACGTTAGGAAGATAATTGTCGACTGTCTAATTTGTGGAGCAAAATTTAGGAAATATTCAGAGCTAAAACGCCACTGTGTTGATCTGCATAAGCTTGATATTCCACCAGCTAAGAATCTGTTGAAGACAAAAAAGTAGCAGGACCTACTTGTTGATTTGGTCGAGGAACATAGTATCTAATTGGAAAAGACTATTTTTGTTAATTAATGGTCCCGATTTTAAATTAAAAAAAAAATGTTGGTACTTTTATAAGCATATTGGGTATGCGAGACTGATTATGATTAGAAATAAATATTAATTAATAAGAACAGTGGCATCTAGCGAAAAATTTTAGAACTTTTTTAGGCGTAGACTGATCGTATTATTCTAATGTTCCTTGTAACTAGTTTACAGCAAAGGTCGATATAGTTTTTATATTATTTTGGACATTATGTTGTTGAGTCCAAGTTCAAAATAGTATACATATTTATTCATGTATTTAAAATCGTGTATAGTAGAAATATTGAATCAGTAAAGGAAAATATTGATTATTTACAAAATGTTTATTTACATCAACAAAATCATCTAATTTAAGTTTAAAAAAAAATGTATTATAAAGTTTAATGCTAATACATAACCTGAACGTACCTAAAAAAGAGATTATTTAGGGTACATTTCAGACTGAAGAATTAAGACTGTTTTTACTATCTATGGTACAGTCAGCACGTACGTATAGTCAGCAGTACGTAGTTGAACAGATTCAAATTTACAAAACCAACCATGATGTGGTTTCTGTAGACACATTTATAAAACACTTGTTTACAAAAAAAAAACCTTATGGATAGTTAGTGTACAGATGTTTTGTAAATTTTAATTTGCTCAGCTACTTATGTTGCTGACTGTACAAAATTATAGTATGTAAATTATGAATTAGGTAAATAAGAGTTATATTCTTTTTGTTAATGTTAAATCAAGGACTTTGAGGGGACATTACATGTGGATCTCAAACTTTATTTGTTGATTTTTATTAATTGTTTAGTTTTAAATTTTTGTTATACTATACAGACAAGGTTTATATTTATACATTATTTTCCTTTTGAATATTATTTGGTGGTGGTAGTTTATTAAAATATATTTTAAGATTATATTTAAAAGAATATTAGTAATATGGATCTCTTTATCTTAGTTTACTTAATTAGAACTCTAATTCCTGGTCAGAAAAGACTGTTTTTATTTTATATGTTGTCAATTGTTCCAAAAAAGCCATAGTTTCAGTATTTATTATGTTGTAGATTTAATATTCAAAGTACTTTGTTTATTAAAGTTTGTTGATTTTTAATCTGTTTGTTTTTATTTATAAACAAATATCACATGAAAAAAAATACATTATTATTTGTTTAAATTAATTAGCACGTTTAAAACTGACTTTTAAATTGAAAAAGATTATGATATTTTCATATTTTTTCCTCATCCAAAAATACATACAATATTGTTTGCCATATCTATTGGGGAAATACCTAGTTACCATTGTTAAATAAGTTTGCATGCTGTGGATAATCCATCGAATACTGTCCTCATGTATGTTTACCATCATGAAATGCATAATTGAAAATAAACATCAAAATATTGTATAATTGAAAAAATATAACATCATAAATTTTTCTCTCACTCGGGAACAACGTTGATGGCAAGTTACAAATACATTGCGTGTTTGCTTTAGTTATTACTCGATCAGTGTAGTACATATCGCGCAATGGTCGCGATGAATGGAGATATCTGCGAGTTTATAGATGATGTGTGTACAAGTGGTGTTCTCGCGCATATGACCTTGGCCGGGCGCGCACGCGCGTCGCGGCGAATGGCCCGGCCCTCGCACATTGGTCGGATTTCCACCTTTTCATTTCAGTCCGCGACAACGCGCCTTTGGAGTAGCGTCTCCATTCGCGACACGCGAAAAAAACGCGGGCACGACACTTCATATAAAAATTATTACCAATACATGACTAAAAATATAAGTTATTGACCATTATAACGTGGACTGGTTGTGTTTCCGTGCCGTGGCAGGCGTGTCGACGTTTTTATAAGGTTAGTTATTAATGGCAATAATCTTATAAACCATCACGTTTCGACAATTCAATGCGCTGTTAATAGGTTGGATCCATACAGGGTTTGTTTTGTCTGTCTGTTTGTTGATATATAGGTGTGTGTGGATCGTTAGTTTTTATTGCTCAATGGAATCTGTACGAGTGGGCTCCGGTGGGCTCGCCTATGATGTTACACTCAAAATACTATTGAAACTGAAGTATTTCTTTGTCTAAACACACCTCTATTTAGTCTGCTGTACGTTTGTGTTGGTGAATGAACATCGCATTCCTCTGAAGACAGACACTAGAAATTATACTGCACGATTGATTTTCAAAATCATCGATTTTCCAATTTTTTTGAAAATTTCAAACCCTTCTCGTCGTCTATTCAAAGAAATTCAAAATTCTGAATAACAAATAAACATTTACAATCTAAATTCACGATTCATGAATTAAACATTACTAGTACCTACCTATTAAATATACATATCTACAATATCGAATATATTTGGAAAACACTATGTATTAAATCTGAAATGTTCTGTTACAAATAGTTACAATTTCATTAAGTACATTGCTATATAACTAACATAGTAAGCATCTCTATAGGTACTTACCTATAGTAACAACATGTGATGCTTAATGTATAAATATATCCTCATATTATGAATCGGCAAAAATAGTACCGGTTTTACAATAATAGTCAATAATAATGCAATTACAATGTTTGCCAAACTTGTATTAGCGTAGCCCCATTTGGCTCCACTTTTCCGACTAGAAGATTAGTCGCTATATAGGTATCTAGAAGATTGGATGGAATTAAATAACTACCTAGGTACATGAGAAGCTATCATAAGCAAAGGTTATGTTCCATTTTTTTAGAGTCAACTAAAGTTCTCTTTAGCGCTGAAACAATAATTAGTCGTCTAAGCAGACTGTAGAAACGTAGCGCTATCAGAAAGCTTTTAGGAGTATTTGTCTCGCAAATCACCGTGATTTTGTTCATCGTACTAAAACAATAAGTATGGCCTCATTTGAACGGAACATAGTTGTGATGTGTGGCGTCTTCTCTATACATAGTAATAATAGCTCATGTACCTACCTAGGTACTTATTTAATTCCATCCAATCTTCTCAATGCCTAGGTAATTATTTCGCAAACTGAAATCCTTTGTAAAGATCTCTTTGTATGTAATTTAGACCCTAGTTACTTTATAAAAGTAGAAGCCAATAATGTTATTAGTTCTGAAGCCAGACAATTACTATTTAATAATTGCTTTAAGTATCCCCATTGTATTGTGATATTCACTATAGAATAGACACAGACAGTGGCAGGACTACAATCAACAATTATATTTAATGGACATACCTATCTCTCTAGCTAGAGAATAGAGTAAATTTCTTCCCCTTTTTAATTGAAAACTGGCATCTCGTCAGTGTAGCTTCCTCCTCTCCATTCCGTTATTTCCTGCACCTCTTATTACACGACAAGATTTTTTCTCTATATTGATCCCTTTATCTTATCCTTGGTGTTCCCTTTTCTAGCTTTTCTTGTAGTTTCTCTTGGCGACTTTAATGAGTATGTCGTTGTTTGTTGTATTAGATGGCCAAACATCATGAGTTAACTCTCCTAAAGAGTTAACTCATGATCTCTTATAAAATAATTGGACTGTTTTATAAAAAACTTAAAACGACTTCAAACTACACTAAGAAGTAATCAAATTCTGATTTGATGACAATGGGACCAAACGGGGGCTCTACCGCGTAACTTTGGTGGTAATCGTAACGAACACCATTAATAAATTTCATCCAATCAGGGCCCGCGAATGGTCATCGTCACGTCGAACCGCGTGCGCGTCATTGGATGAAATAATTAATGGTGTTCGTTACGATTACCACCAAAGTTACGCGGTAGAGCCCCGGGAAGTGTACACTTTCAAATAAAAAAAGAATTTTCCAAATCGATTAATAAATGACGGAGTTATGAGGTAACAAACATAAAAAATACAACCGAATTGAGAACCTCCTCCTTTTTTTGAAGTCGGTTAAAAACATAGCCTGGCTCATTTATAATGAGAGATCATTACAGAATCTAAAGCACTACTCATAGAACCATGAAATATAGAAAGCTGCTTATACAACTTAACTGTAACAATATTATGTCATGCTGGATAATAATTGCTACTTAAACCAATTCCAAATCCTGTTCGCACATGTGCCAAATTGTGGCCAGGAACATACATAATAAATGTTTATCTCTCGCAACTGTTTCCCTAAACATAGCTAAAATATTATCAAAACAAACTAAAGTCAGATATTGAACAACGTACAGTCCACTTTGTTGATACAAATGTAAGAGATAAGATCTAGATAACAGTGTTATTGTTGTGAGGTACCTTGATCTATTTAAATAAAACTTTTTTTATACAGAAAACTAGCACTCCGTCTCACGGTTTTATCCGCAATGCCCTGTTTTACCTCTTTTGAATAACCCTTAGATTAAGTTATTTGAAAAACACTAACAACCTCTCAGGATTATATTACTAACATCATAAACAATAATTTTTTGTTTTATTACTTTTAATAATTCATAAGAATTTTGTTCAAAAAATATACTTTTATTACATACGAATTTATGAAATGTACGCGCAGGGAAAGACAGTGCATGATGTACAATAAAATACCGAATTGAAATGTGTTAGTAACAATGAAATCATGAATGTTTCTTTTTTATAAATGTAAAAAGTCATAGAACAAAAGTTGTTGTTTATGATGTAAGTAATACAGTCCTGCAAGTTTTTAGTATTTCACCAATAACCCTGTGTAAGGAACCTGCAAAATTTCTAGTTTCACCCCAGCGGACAGTCAGAACAAGTATTTTTATATGTATAACAGGTGGAGATTTCGAGATGGCATATTTTCGAAACCTATGTTGGGTTAGTCATGCTGAACAACTTTTACTATGGGACCAACACTGAATTCTCAAAAAAAAAATTTTTTTTTCGTACATTTCGATCGAGCAAGGTTGACATTTACTATGAAGAATTAAATATTTTTTTTGAGAATTCACCATTGATCCCATAGTAAAAGTTGTTCAGCATGACTAACCCAACATAGGTTTCGAAAATATGCCATCTCGAAGTCTCCACCCAGTATAGATGTTTTTTCAATAAATCATGATATTTTTCCTCAAACCGTGGAAAACATAATCTGGTTTTCCTCCATATTTATCTGGCTCCATATTAATATTTGTCCTCTATCACTATTTATTTTGCTCGGACTATGAATCCTAGTCACTAAATCTCATTATCTTTTTTATAATCCATGCAGTACTGTGTAAAGTGCTTCTTATCACATCCAACGTAAGTTGTTATCTGTGTAATAAAATGTTTATTTGTTATTACGGCCTTTGTAATCGCCGGCACAATTGGACCGGTGTCAAAAATTCATTCACCGTTTGAAAATTTCGGATCTCCATACGATTATAACGTACACACATTTACGCTGCGACGCCAAAGCAAATAAGAAAACAAAACAATTTGTCATTGATTAAAAATACGGAGCGTATTTCCTAGATACTATTCTGGTAATAGAATGAAAATGTTCATATTCAGATGCAGAATCTCCGTTTGAAATTTCAATAAGATTACGTGACAAAATTAAATGACTGAGAAGCTGTGACAGTAACGGATATGAAATAACTTGGGATTTCTACTGAGACTAGAGTATATAAGAAATTTTCAGTTTATTACGTTTTACAGAACATAAACTTTATATTACTATTTTCAAAAGGGGCTGAAAGTAAAGTTTGAGAAACCTTGTCCCATGGTTTTACTATTATCCAACGCCTTGCCCTTTCCCGTTGATTTAGCATAATTTATTAATAATAAACCTTCACTAAGTACAATATTATCACATGCATCAATTAACTAGTATTAACTACTAGCATATGACCAAGTTTTTAAGTGAGGCTAAGTATTGAAAAATATAAATCCATATATCACTTGTTTTCGGCTACACTTTCGAAAAAATGCGAATCATATTTTAAAATGAAATGAAATAGTTTATTTCGCCAGAAATGTAAAATTTAGGTGTTATTTTAAAATAGGGTCTACACATTTCGCTACAGAATAGCATGCAACATTATAAATTTAAATTGAATCGAATAATTAATGTTATGTCAAATGTCAATATAATAAAATATTATCTACCAAGTTTTGTCATATTTAAGATATTCGTCTAGGATATTCGTTTTGAAGAGACTTGCTTCCGTATACTTCATTACTAAATTTTATTTTTGTCACTCACCTACCGGGAAACATTCACCCATAAAGCTTGCTTACGTAGCTTATGTGTCCAAGGGAGCATTACACATTAGTGAATGAATCCGAAGAAGATACTCGATTGTTCACGAGACGTAAATTTTCACGACTTGATTAGAAAAAGCACAGCATTATCCATTCCCAAATCTGCTATAATAATAATAATTTATTTCCAATAATAAAGTAGGTTCACAAAAATAGTATATAATTTTATAGTAGGTAATTTGTTCACAAAAATATGGCCATGACAAAAAATATATGAACAGCATCCGTTACCGAACTAGGTAAAAACCTGTAACCTCAGCAAACAGCGCCACCCCTGCAGCAAAAAGGGTTCTATACTAGCATAGTTTACAAAAAATATATGAACTTTGCTAACCAAATTAAAATTAAGGCGCCGACCCACAGAAAAGAGTTCTAGAGTTCCGCGTTCCAAGTTCTGCATTTTCACACTTACTGTGTAAAAATGAACCTCATGTGTTTTTGTGTGCATGAGTGGGTGAATTGGGATGTGTGTGAGAGAGAGAGTGGGTGTGATGTACTATTATATATATATTTGTAACACACATTTTTAATATGTAACTATAATCAGAAAAAATTAACTACAAAATAAGGACGAAAATGTAAAAATCATCCGAGTTATAAGCTTTGCGAATTTTCGGTGGAACATAGGCAGGGTTGGGCGTCTGACGTCAGTAATACATAATACAGAATAGGTGGGTCATGTTTGTCGTAATTCACTACCCTTAGGACTAGTTACATAAGTATAAATAGAAACTTCTCCATCGCCGTAAATAATCTGACGGACTTGAAATGTTCATCAAATAGAAAAGAACCACAGCATATGCTATGAATTGATTTCATTGAGAAGACGAAGAAAATCATTAAAGAATCATGGCGAGCTCCATACATTGATTTGTACAAAATAATAAAACATTTTAGAGGGTTTTGAATCACTTCCAATGTTGAGATTACATTACCAGCAACATGTTAATATACATGAAATATTTTATAAACCCCGCAAAACATAACAACATAACGGTTTGGTCGCGAATAGTCGCGATTCGCCGGCATGCCATAGAAATTCGCATTTTTATCCCGGGGTTCTAAAAATATTTTAAATGGCTCAAGTTGTTCCTTAGGCACCAAGGATCAAATAGAACGTCATTCCAACGTCTCTAAAAATCTTTATAGGCCTGTATTTGACCGCAATCTCACCATGGTAAGTGATGATGCGGCCGAAGGTGGTAAGCACACAAAGCCTAGAAGGAACTGGCTCTCCAATGCAGCTGTCGGAACACACCAACATTCTCATGGGTCTCCATTTAATTTTAAATTTTATTTCATTTTTATTATTTGTTGTAGCGGCAATAGAAATACATATTCTATGAAAATTTCAAATGTCTACCTATTACGGTTCATGAGATACAGCCCACTGACAGACGGCCGGACAGCGGAGTCTTATGAATAGGGTCCCGTTTGGCACCCTAAAGAAGACAACACTGTACAGTGGCTACACGTACAATGAAGCAAGTGCGCAGTTTTGGTTTTCAGTTTTGACTTGAAAAATTGCGAACTTGGTATCAACACTTAAATCACATTGAGATTTTGAGGCTCATATTCACAATTTCACATCAAACAAAAAATGTGTGGTGTATTTTTTAAATTAACCTTCGCATGCACTTATAAATAGTCTGACTGAAATTACCGGTTTAAATGTATCTCACAAAAGTCTAGTAATAAAAATGTAATGCAAAACACTAATTTGATATGGAACATTATATATTTTACATGATACGTAGGCGGAAATAAATCCGCTCTAACCGGATACACAGTGATTGCGTATCAACAGAATTTATTTCGCTTCGTATGTAATTTTCGGTTATTTATACAAAATTACATGTTTTTCATGCCTGAAAAATTATACCCACATTATTGCTTGTAATTTATTTTTCAGCACACTCGCTCGTAAAGTGACAATTATTACAAATACAAGTCTGTTTTTTTCCTCGCAAGTGTGTTGAAAAACTTCGTATGAAACGCGTGTGCATTGATTATTACACTCTCGGCTCACGCGCTAAATACCGCCTGGAGTGCGAATAATCAACTTTGCACACATGTATCATAATGTACTATTATGCATTTTATGCTGTCGATGTTACTCTTTGACTCATTTCATTGTAATCTTTTAGAATAAACTAAGTACTTATTCCACTTTTAGACTAACAGATCTGAACACAGTGTGTGCACACAAAACGGACAGCGGAGGCTTATAGGGTTCCTTTGGTACCCTTTGGGTACGGAACCCTAAAAAGACCGCTGCGATAGAAACACTATTTTAGATGGTTTCTATTTATTATCAGACAAAAACATAATTTAAGGAAAGAATAGTCAAGTTCCTCATCTAAATAAAAACTTCAACAAAAACAATTACTTTAATTAGAATTGAACCGAAGAATTACAATTTAAAAAACGTTTTTCGCAAATTAAATGACGCTCATTTAAAAGGGAATACGTATTCAATCCGATTTGAGTTAATTGCTGCTTAATTAATTACCCTGGTTGAAATCCCGAATTGATTTGATTTGCCTTTTATATTGAAGGCTTGGTTTTACGATGACTGGCACGTGCCAGATTTCTGAATGAAAAAAAAAGTATTTTTCTTTGTTTTTCATATATCTGTAGTGACCACGGAGGTTTTGTACTCCGTGTTAGTGACCTAACATTATCCCCAGTATATTTTATTTTACTAAGATCTCAGTTTTTTTTTCGGAGTTCGCAAGGAACGTATTTGGTACCTCATCTTTTAATTCTATATTGCGCCGCACTTTAAAGTCTCAAACTGAATTCTACAAATAACAAACGATGTGATGTGAACTCTTTTATCTATGCTCACCTTTTATCGCATATTCTGTGACCCGTATCGACTCTAAGGGTGATTGTGAATAAACTAAATGACTACTGACCCAAGGAAACAATTTAATGTACCGTAATATTGTGTTGGGAACACTCGCTTATTTATAGCACCCTCTATTGCCGATAAAATAATTCGCATGATCGAGTTAGGGTAATGATTGCCTTTATCATCATTAGTATACTGCGGATGGTCCCATTGAAGACGGTGATACATCATCAGTCATCATCATATAGATATTATCAACTAATAAGATAATGCAGGAATGATAAACGACTCATGAGTATAAATTGCAGCTAGAGAGGTGTGGCAAGAACGCCCTTTTACCACGGTACAAATATGTTTCTACTGTGCTTTTACTACTAGATACTAGGTATGGTACTCGTTTATGTATATACTATGTGCAGCTCAACATAGTCTAGGGAAAAGTAGTGTATTTCTTACCTTCGACGATTTTATGCATCAATAGAATTATATTTTATTCCTATTACAATATTTTATTTAGTTTCACCGGTTTCTGCGTCTGTAATCAAATCTTGCAAGTTAAAGACCCACTTCCCGGTTTCAGATTGAAATTTAACATGCATATACAGCGTGTAAGGGACATCGCCGCACAAACGGATACCATGGGTCCAGGACATGATCCCATGTTGGAATTTTTCGTCGGTTTTTCACAAATTTTTAAAAAAAAAATTGAGTTTTTTTTACTTCAGACTGTTCATAATCGTAATTCTTACCTAACCCAAAGAGATTTAAAATAAATAAGTTATTAATTCATTACTTTCACTAAAAGTAGCAATGTAAATAAAACTAGAAACGGTGTCTTATGGCGATATTCGCCTGCAGTCAGCGACATACTACGTAGGCACAACGTTATCGCGCGTTTAAATCGCGGTGTTCACAATACATTGCGCGCTCGAAAATGACAATTTCTATAACCGATCATTAGCGAGGTGAATGACTTTCACAATTTGATTAGTGGCATTAGGTGTAGCCTTTTCGCGAAGTTTGCGTTACCATGCGAAATACACCCTGTATTAATATGTAAATCGGATAACAATCAAAATCTAAAAGTCATTTATTCAGTTTAGGCGTGGTCTAGGCCCTGGTAAGGTATATACACGACAGTTGAATTTACCACCGGTTCGGAATACACTTAAAATCTGAACAATATAATATTAATATGACAGAGTCGATCTGATGATCGAGCCGGAAGGTGGCCATGGGATCGGTTATAAAACGTCGCAACCCCATCGAGTTTGGGGTCTTTTCATTCGTCTCGGCAAGGACTCTGGTTCTAAGTCTTAGTCTTTTAGGTCTGATGATTAATTTGGTCGACCATAAATATAAAAAAGCTTATTTTTTATTATTATTTTAAACTAATCTAAGCTTTTTACGAAAACCTTGTACTCCGCCACCAATAATATATAATAATAAATATCCTGGAACATTCCTCACACACGGTCATCTGATCCCAAACTAAGCAGAGCTTGTACTATGGAAACCAGATAACTGATATAATACATACACTACTTTTTGTTTGTTAATACATACTTATTATACATAATTACACCCAGAATCTGGACATACAGACATGTTCATGCACACAAATGCATGACCTGTGTGAGAATCGAACCCACGACCTGCGCCTTAACCAACTGCGCCAACTGGCCCGTCGTTGAGTATTAGTAACAGTAGCGTATTGTGCAAATTAACTAGTTATTTCGTTGGTATGTGGAAAATAAACATGTAAAGCAAATGGAGCGAGCTCCCACGCCCGCCTCTGGCGTGCACAATACAAATAATATACCTAAGTAAATACATACCGTTCTATGGTAAACTTCGCTGAGGTTGAACTTAAACATTGACCTTAGCTTAAATTATTCAATGCATGTTTATTGTAGTGCAAATGGAAACCTAACTGCTTACTGTAGCTTAATATGGACCGTAGTACATTAAGTACTAAGCAAGACCTATAGACTTGTGACGTCATGGCTATCGCACAAAGAATTTCAAACCATTTTAGCAATGTGTCAATATGTATAAAAAGCGAGGAAACCGTGCTATGCAGGTAGGGTAGGGTACTTCGTAGTACCCGTCTGGTTTCCACCGTCAAGTTTAAAATCTGCGTAACAAATACTACAATTTAAAGTTCAGAATCGAAGCACAATATTCCCGAGTTTTTTATGACTATACCACCGAGCATAGCTATATGACAGTGTAGTAAATAGCTCATCAAAATAATGCACCCTCCCTCTAACGACCGCTTTGAATATATTTTGTTGTGTCGTGACTCGTGATGTTAAAATGTATCATAATATTAATGCAAATTAATAAATTGGCGGGCCAGTACCTTACTTGCCGCAGGTCGGGGTTCGATTCTCACACAGAACATGCATTTGTGTGCATGAAAATGTCTGTATATCCTGAGGCTGGGTGTAATTATGTATATTAAGTATGTATTTAAGAACAAAAAGTATATGTATTATATCAGTTATCTGGTTTCCATAGTACAAGTTCTGCTTAGTTTGGGATGAGATGACCGTGTGTGAGGAATGTCCCAGGATATTTTATTTATTTAAATAAAAAAATGTGTAATGAACGCAGCAATGCAACGTAACTCAGGTGTTCACACAGGGATCAAAGTCAAAAGTCGGCTGCATAATTTGGTTGTCATCTGTTGAGTGTCCTATGACTTCCCACTAGTTTGCCTTTTTTGTTGATGATGTGGCCAAGTCGTAACCACGACCTGTAGCGTCAGGGTATGTAGCCAGCACGGCAACCGGCCAGTCAACTTGCCGAATACGAGTAGTAGTTTCTAGTGGTTTTCTTAAGATATCTCTGTTTGTTATCTGAGTAGGCATCTATTACTACCGTGTACACACAACGTCGTTTACGAGTTTATCAAGACCAACATTTGCTTCTGATTGTACAAAAGATGCTTTCTATCTAACTGTACAGAGGTTAGTAGACAGCAAGAGTTTTCAAAGCTCATGAGGGGTGAAACTGTAGTAACATTTTTTTTTTATCTGTTTTTTTGGGCTTTGTCGCTTATGCGATTATGTCGCTCATTATGATACATGTGTGCAAAGTTGGTAATTACACGAGGACGGGAGCCGAGAGTGTAATGATCAATGCACACGCGTGTCATACGACGTTTTTCAACACACTTGCGAGGAAAAAACAGAATTTTTGAAGTAGATTTTTTGTTAAAAATCAATGAGAAAATCAACAAAAATGGCGCGCATGTTTTTTTATTCCGTTTAAATTGAAAATGTTTCTTATACGTTCTACGCACATATCAATTGTATTGAGGTACAAACTTAACATAATCGGGATTATACCTATCATAAAACTGTGCGGTAAAGTAAAAAGCACTAGTGCGTAATAAGCTGCATTAAAATACTAAAAACGGTGCAATAAATGTCACTTTAAGAGCAAGTGTGTTGAAAACATATTTATAATTACTGTTTCGGTCCATTGCTATACTATCATTAGTTACATCCTACAGCTCCCTTTTAAACTCATGGTTAGATGGAAATACAATTACAATAGTTGCCCATGGCACTAGGAGTCAACATGAAAAACATGTTTCATCATAAGTGCCTGCAGCTTTAAATCAAAACTATGATTGAAAAGAGAAGAAAAGAAAAATAACACAATTACATAAAACAGCCAAAAGATGAAAAAAAAAACACAACAGAGAAAAAAACAAAAATTGTGTTGTGTGACATCAAAAATGGACAGCGACTAAGTTGCAAACTGTAAGCCCAGTACACGTACCGGACTACAGCACTGATTTTCAGTCGCTGCCATAAGTGACGTCACGAACAAGTTAATTAAAATAAAAAACAAAGGAAAGAACATCATTACGCAATACAAAATTGATAACATTAATTTATAAAAAAGTTACATTGACCTATTATATCGTTATCCGAAGCGTTCACCTGAAAGAAAGGGCTGTGAGTAATTACTCAGCAGCAATTCATCGAACCATAAGAACAATTCCCGTGACGAGATGAAACCTGCAGTGAGAATAATCTCAGCCTAAAATATGCAATCATCTTGTACAATAGGCCCTCAAAAGTACCACTTTAGCGCATTCCGTAATGGTATTGTCAAGAATGGCCCGGTGTCCGCCTGACCCACATGGGGCACAGATAAATTAGGGTTTATGACCGCTTCATGGCCGCTGACGCTAGGTTTTGTGGGAAAAAGATTTTTGCGTAAGTATTTTTTATACAGTTTGTGGTAAAATATCTTGCTCCGCGGTTTTTAACCGCGTTCCCGAAAGATCTGTAGGCAAAACAATAATATTACCTTTCTTGTCTTCCGTCCTTTGATGTCCGATGTTTTCTAACAACATTCCTCTCAGTCGACTCTTGTCAGACTGGTCGTGGTTACGATAAAACGTGTACGTTGTGTCTTCAACGCCAATGTTCTCCTGACTAGGGGTACTGCTTTCGCAATGCGTCTTCATTTTGGCGGTTTGTAGCGTTGCGGGTATCCTCTGTACCGTGGTAGATTGGGGTACCGTCTTGATACCAATGAGTGAGTGATCGGCCACGTGGTATTTTCCTTCAACCTGACCCTGGACACGACAAGTCTCCATCGAGTGCACCATCCCGCGGCGCACCACGCTCCCCATCAAAATGTTATTTTTCGTTGGAAAATGGTGCCGATTCTGTTGTAAATCGCACTAAACCAATTTTAGTCACATCACATCTCTTTCTTACAAACATTATTGAAAAAGGACAGAACATATTTAAATCTGTCAAATTAGTCTTTGCCGTCTTCATTTGCGGGTATTTAGACGTAACCGCGATAGATGGACTAAATTAATATTGAAAACAAGCTTTGGACTAATTTGAGAGGACTAAATTTCTTACGTTCTTTTCTGATGTTCTTGACATAATGAGATTTAAATTAGTTTAAGTAGTTGTAAACAACAGAATCAGGGCCATGTTTGTCGTATTTGGAATTTTGGTGTTTTCTGGCGGCTGGCGCTTAGAGCTCCTATCGTTTTATCTTAAGGCCAGCGCTGCATGAATAAGTACATAGATATTGGTTACATTATCTCAATACATGATTTGAATGTCTGATACCTCGATAAATCACACCACAGGATATTTTATCACCCCTCTTGCGAGCGAAACCGAAACAGTAGTTCCTGACGCATCAATCAATATGTACAAACATAAAGTGCTTCTTCGTGCCTGGAATCCTACAGTTTCCAACAACCTATAAATTTGATATAATTTAAAATAGCATGTTAAAAAATAAACAATGATGTAAACGAGATCAGCTCCCTTGGATAACTTCCGGGCAACCAAGGTTGCTGAATGATTTATAACTCATTATGAACTTTCAGCGATGTGCCGAATAAATCAAGCCGTGGGTGCGGATAATCGGCAGACTTGTTAGAACCGAAAAATAGTTTAAAACTCCAAATCTATAATCATACACGGTAACTGCTTACCATCAGGCGGGCCGTATGCTTGATTGCCACCTTAGTGGTATAAAATACATGTGGTTTGACTTGAGGTATTGGCGTACCCAAAGGGTGCCAAACGGGACCCTATTACTAAGACTCCGCTGTCCGTCCGTCTGTCAGTGAGCTGTATCTCACGAACCGTAATAGGTAGACAGCTGAAATTTACAGAGAATATGTATTTCTATTGCCGTTATAACAACAAATAATAAAAATGAAATTAAATTAGAAATTAAAGGGAACGGCCATACAAGAAACGTTGTGTTTTTTGGCTTTTTTCTTTCATAGCAAAGTTATTTTAGTTAATATTGTATGGAACCCTCCGTGTACGGTATATACTACAGTACGGCTGCCGAGAGAAAGTTTATGACACCTGTTAATATTGGGCAATTCTCAGAAACAGCTAATCCTATAGCGATGGAATTTTCACAGGAAGGTTCAGTATTTTCTTAGACATTGCTTAGTGAAGTCCCATCATAATCAGATTAGCCGTTTCCATGATTTGGCCAAAATTAGCAGGTATCAGAAACGCATTATCTGTAAGCTAAGAAATGAGCATACAGCCCGACTGGTAAGCGGTTAACGCAGCCTATAGCCTACACGCTTATGGCACCAAGAGGTATCTCTCGTGATCTTTGGGTATATCTCGCGCGATCTGCCTTATAAGACCATTTTAGTTGGCTTACGTAACATAAACGAATAATGAGGACAGTCCTTGGTTGCAGCGCGTCTTATAGGAGACATCTTATGTAATAAATCTTATTTTGTTTTAAAAGAGTTATTGCTGAGTTTATTGCCGTCTCATTTCAGTAAAAACAACTGAACCGTGCGGTTAGACAAGGAACGCCGTATTTGAATGAAAATAATTTGTTTAATTAAAAAAAGGACTAACTTATTCTTGTATAAAAAGTAGGTAGTGGTGGAAAGAAAAGCCCCAATAGAAAAAAAACTCCTTTTGTGGCAATTTTTTAAATAGATAGACTATTATGAATGTGTGGCAATTTTTTAAATAGATAGACTATTTAAAAAATTGCCACAAACGATGAAAAGAGGAAACGGCTTGAAAAAAAATACTTGAGAACGGCTCAACCGATTTGGCCGTTATTTTTTTTGTTGTGTTCGTATTTCAAAATTGAAAAAGCATTTATTCAATTTAGGCCCTGATAAGGCACTTATGAACGTTAACAAAATGACTCTACAGTCTACACCACAGTTGACAATTCAAAATCAAAATCAAAATCAAAAAGTCATTTATTCAGTTTAGGCCCTAGTAAGGCACTTATGAATGTTAAATTGGTACATACAGTTGAATTTACCACCGGTTCGGAATACACTTAAACTGAGAAGACTCCGGCAAGAAACTCAGCAAGGTTTTTTTTTTTTTTTGTGGAAGATCTTTTAATATTACAGCTTTTTTCCAAATACTTATACAATTATACAATTGTCAGGACAAGATTTGTATGAAAGAAATATTTTTGGAAAATCATCCGGAAACGGCGACGCCGGGCACGAACAACTATCTTTATAGCAGTCTTTATACTATATTAGTAAATATACATAGGTATGTATGTATGTACTAATGTTTTTGCTACAAATCAGGAATACGTTATCCGATTGAAGACCTTGCAAATGTTTATTTGTTATTTCCCGTGTTATTTGCATGTCGCCGTTACCTTCAAGAATATAAAACTTGACGATACATTCTCTACCTTCTGTATGAAATAATAACATCCCTTTTGCGTTAACTAAGTTACTCTCTAAAGTAAAATATAAATAAATGCATCGAAATGTAGATTTACTCGTATTTGAAATGAACATCCTCTTTAGAGAAAAAGTAAATTAAAAGTCGCAAGCGTTCGCAAAGCCTTGTTCAGTGATTTTCTTTGATCCCGCTTTTATATGCAAAAAATGCCTATAAAATATTTGGTTTAAATTTTGTCATGTCGATTATAACGAAATACCTTTCTTAAAAATTATCTACCAGCACGCTGTGATTGGCGTTTGGAAAAAAATCTAAATTTTCCGGGGTCTTTGAGAGCCAACTGCTTTTCAAATATAAAAGCTAGGATTGGTATACTATTTTTCCCTTTCATCATCATATCAGCCTAAGGATGTCCACTGCTGAACATAGGCCTCTCCCATTAACTTCCACCTGGAACGGTTTTGGGCCGCTTGCATCCAGCGGCGCGCGGCGCCCAGCGACCCTGACCAGGTCGTCGGTCCACCTGGTGGGAGGTCGGCCCGCTCGGCGCTTTCCAGTACGTGGTCGCCACTCGAGAACCTTCCTTCCACATCGGTTATCGGTTCTTCGAGCGGTGTGGCCTGCCCATTGCCACTTCAGCTTACTAACTCTACGAGCTATATCGGTAATTTTTGTTCTCCTACGAATGTCCTCGTTTCGAACCCTGTCTCGTAGAGAAATTCCGAGCATAGTTCGTTCCATAGCTCGCTGAGTGACTCTGAGCTTATTTATGCTGCCAGCAGATTTTCCGTTTCATTCTGTAGAAAAGCGCCAAGACAGAATTTTTGATGATAAAATTTCTCATTTATGACATCTATTTGCCTTCTTCTCTGAACTAAATAAATAATTGACTTGATTCTTACACTGAAAAATATAACAGAAGCAATGCTACAGTTTCGCCAAGAAAAAAATGGATTAGTTGAACAGAACTTTGTAAATTATAAGAAATCGTTTGCGCGGGGAGGTATCTTGCTCTACCATTGGCTCAAGGACATTGGCGTGATCCTAAGCCTCAGCTCTTGTTGGCTCAGGTATACATAGACTGTCAAAAGGTCCATAATAGCTTTGCCACTTCATAATCTTGGTTGTAACTCGTGAAAATATTACGCATCAGACCGCCATGCGACATACACTCGAGAGCAATGAATCCGATCGAGCATGCTTGGAACGAGCTAGGGAGATGCGTAATACAACGAAAGCCCCCCCAATTCGCTTCGTGAGCTCAAAGTTGCTCTCACAGAGGAATGGGAGAATATTCCCCAAAATCGTATAAGGAACTTGGTGTAAAGCATGCCAAACCGCTTAAACGCAGTAATGGAAGCACGAGGACGAAATACAAAGTATTAAAATTCAAGAAAATCGTAATGTTGTTCAAAAATGTCATGTTTCCAATTTTTGTTTTAAGGCGAGATTCAGCAGTTTTTTTTTATTTATGTAATTTTTAGTAAATAAAATGTCATCATCATCATATCAGCCCATGGATGTCCACTGCTGAACATAGGCCTCCCCCATTGATTTCCACTTCGAACGGTTCTGGGCCGCTTGCATCCAGCGGCGCCCAGCGACTCTGACCAGGTCGTCGCTCCACCTGGTGGAAGGTCGTCCCGCTCGGCGCTTTCCAATACGTGGTCACCACTCGAGAACCTTTCTTCCCCATCGGTTATCGGCTCTTCGAGCGATGTGGCCTGCCCATTGCCACTTCAGCTTACTAACTCTACGAGCTATGTCCGTCGTTTTCGTTCTCCTACGAATGTCCTCATTACGGACCCTGTCACGTAGAGAAATTCCGAGCATAGCTCGTTCCATAGCTCGCTGAGTGACTCTAAGCTTATTTATGCGGCCAGCAGTAAAAGACCACGTCTCTGTCCCGTATGTCATCACTGGTAACACGCACTGATTGAAGACCTTTGTCTTCAGACAGACAGAATAAAATGTAGTGACTCATTACTTTCATTTAAGGGGTATTATATTGTCTATTAAACACAATTTGTTTCATTAAACTAGCATTCTTAGTTTCCGAGATTTATAGGTTTCTTTAAGTGACCCGGATTCATTGCTCTCGAGTGTATTACCTACTTCAAAAAATTATGTTTTGGTGATGTTATACAAATAGAGCAGGAAAGCTTTTATAACTCGACTCGGTTGTCCTTGATTGTCGAGTAGGTACGCTGGAATGTCTACGGCTGGATAGTAACCGCACCATGAAATTCTGATTTCGGAGAACGAATCTATTATTCCATGAATAATTTCCTATCAATAGCTTCAACAATACTCTGCCAATTCATTCATAATACATACAAACACGTGAATAATCGTGTTTACATTTTATATAGTTAATTCACTGTCACCACCACAGATAAACATCTAAATGAGATATACATTTAGATTTATGTCTGTGGTCACCACCAATAACAGAAACGAATGAGGGCTGGCTGTGGAATGAGCTCTCTTTTGTTGTTTTTCATATCAGGTATTCCAAACCTCTTGAATTTCTTAATTTTACTGTAACTTTTCTGTTTTTTTTATACTAAGTACTTAAGTAGCAAACAAGCATACGGCCCGTCTGATGATAAGCGGTTACCGTAGCCTATGGGCGCTTGCACAACAGGGCTAGTAGACAAGATGGTTGTCGACAATCGATATCGTTAGCAAACGATCAACCTTTGTATGGGATTGACATTTCCAATCGAAATATCACGTGATTTTTAACAATCTCTTACGTCAATCTATATATACAGGTCGTTGTTTTGGTCAGCGACGAGCGACTCAGGGTCGATAATACAAATGATACTGGTGCTAAAAAAAATATAAAAAAAATACTTTATTTTTTTTTAATAATAAAAATTAAAAAATATTTTTTTTTAAATCATGTAATAAGCTAAAGTGTAGACATAATACTCAACGGGAGTACGAGGGAGTAAAGGGGTGAGGCGATGGCGGCTTGCGCCTAGCTCTAGTATGTGCACGTGCCTAGTAACCATACTTTGCGGTAATTTTATTTCAAATTGAATAAGGTATTTCTCAACATATTTACAGTATTTAATGGAATTAAGTCCATTTTTGGGGAATATATATTTTGTACTACCGCTCCTGGGTCGCTTGTCGCCGACCAAAACAACAGCCTGTATAAAATTCAAAGTCCTGACTGACTGACTGACTGACTGATACATCAACGCACAGCCTAAACCGCTGGTCCTAGAGACATGAAATTTAGAGGGTATATTCTTTGTGATGAGTAGTAATTCCACTCCTAAGGGGGTAAAATAGGGGATGAAAGTTTGTATGAAAGCCCGTCAGTTTCGAAGTTAGGATGTTAAAATTTTGTGTTTAGACTGAAGATTGAAAATTAATGTATACGTGTCTCAGCGTTTTTAATAATTCCACCCTCGAATCGGGATCAAGTTGTTTTCTTTTATTGTTGTAGAAAAATATGTCATTTGTTTCCTGTAGGACACGCGGGCGAAGCCGCGAGCAGAAGCTAGTCCCATACAAAGGTTAATCGTTTACTAACGATAACAATCGTCGACAACCAGACGACAATCTTGTCTAGGGGGGCTGGGGTATCACTCGCGCGTTGCCGACCCCGCAGAAATCTCTTCACACCCTTTTTGAAGAACCCCATGCTGTACTCATTTTGCTATAACGTAGGGTTTGCCCGTAACTTCGTCCAAATGGACTCGAGACTAATTGTAAACAATCAGCATCGTCCGCGATGTGGGCACTCAATCATACTTGACATGGGAGCTCACGGATGTTCTTGGTTGTGAAAATGTGGTTTAAATTGTTATATCTCCGGCTCCCGAGAGGTAAGAAAGGAGTGAATGACGGTGAGAAGAACCCAATGGAGGATGTGTACATATTGTGCCGATGTGTGATTGGGAACAGGGTAGGGAGATGAATTAAAACATTATTGATGTTTTGATGATGAATGTACATTGTACACACGGCTACAGATCAAGCTATACATTTCAATGCGAATCAGCTTATACTGGAAATGTATAGCTTGATGTGTTGCCGTGTGTACAGTCACATATAGTTTTATAATAATATACAAGATCAAAACTTTTACCCCCTCATTCATAATAAAGTTATTAAACGTTGATTAGCTAAAATTCCGAAGTCATTATCTGACAGGTGACATTTGGTGATCGAAAGAGTGAGACGGGGCACACTATTACACTGATTTAGTTAAAAAGCGATTATGAATAAGGGGGCATACTTCTATTACAGTTTTATCATAGACAAGATCAAAAATCTTGCGGCATCGTAAAACTGTGGTAAAACCATACCTCGCACCGCACGGCGCACTCGTTTAAACCTGGTGTTTGGATTTCCAAGCCTGGTGTAAATACACCAACTATGTAGCAGTGATTCATAGCTCACGTTATAATTACATGCTGCTGGTACATTGTGAAATTGGTAATTTTAACAAGTGTCTGTATTTTTATGTTTAATTTTAATGATCGATAAAATGTAGATTTATGTTTTTTTTCTAATTTTATTTTATATTTACGACATAATTTTCTTTGATCCACGAATATGACGTGTATTTAGTGTTTATTTCATGTATGCTATATTTAGGTGTGTAGTGTTTAAATTCCTTGCTAATATGATATGTCTCAATTGACTGTTTAGCTCAATACTCATTTTTTCTATTACTTACTCAGTAATAGGTGCGTTAATCGTAAATAAACTTTATGTCATAGATCCAGAGATTAAAATTCATTTTTTTCAACCTCGACTCAAAATTTTAATCAAGATTTGATCAAATAGAAAAAAATGCTTCTACGTAAAAAAAAAAGCAAAAACAGCAACTATAAAATTTAAATTTACTGTTATAATGTGTGGCGCAAATAAAATACCAAGACCCAACTGTTTTAACATTTTGTGGGTAAATTATGAACATTCATAATCATAGATTCTATTGCTACCATTATTTCGATCGCAAATGAATAAAATCCAACATAAAATTCACGCAAACAACTTCAAAACCACAAGACGTTTATAAAATGTCTCCCAACAAAGAAAATGTAAGCGATCAGTTTGTAAAATAACGCTCATTTGCCATTCTGAATACAAAAGGCAATTCCGGGTCATCTTTCCTGCTTTGTTATTCTCTCCCCGACCTGTCCTCGATTATAAGGTAATTTACTAAAGGACGGTGATCGGTTATATGTTTAAAATAATGCCTGCAGAGTTATGACAGTACGGTTGTTTCGCAGTTTTATGTTTTATGAGACCAATTTTTGTCAGATCAATTATTTTGACATTAGATTCATATTTTATTGGATACTAGCTGTCTTTCGCGGTTTTACCCTCGTTCCCGGGATATAAAGACTATAACATTCGAGGATAATGTAGCTTCATATTAGTGTAAGATTGTTCAGAATCGATTCGTAGTTCCGGAGATTACCTCCTACCTCCAAACTAACAAACTTTACCTCTTCTCCTCTTTTACGTAGGTACATGGTATTTATAACCGAATGTGATGAACCTGTGTGGGTTAATTTTTCGAGGACCTGTGTGAATGAAATGAGGTTGGTAGCTAGGCAGACTAGTACTACAAAGTACCTACCATACCATGGCGCCGTGGTGCTACTTCCTCACGATGTTTTTCTTCACCGAAAGCCTAAGCTCATCGTAGGATTCCAACCCACCTTCCATATAATAATAATTTATTCAAGAAGAAAACATACACATTTCACACATTATTTAAGATACATAACATATTTTACTTAAAATTAACATAACAAAGTTTAAGTTAAACATTACAGCATATAGGTGATTTTTTTATATTGTGTAGCTACTGGCAGCTAAGCTAGGCATGAACCTGTGTTATAGTGTTTCCATCCATCCATCTATCATCGCATCTTAATTTCTTTCTGAAGACATGCATTGGATATTATGTGCGATATCCACGAGGCGCCTTATCAATGATTAACAGTTTTTCTAGACATTAATCATAATGTCTGATATTGAAACATGTTCGTAACACACATTAGTCATGGCGGGTAGCTTCGCGACCTTGTCACGGTATGCGTTATCGGTTATTGTCTTACTTTGTTACGATTATAATTAACTTGCACTATATTTACCACATTGCACCGTGTATGGATGAACCTACGATCTGGTCAGTCTCTCGGAGCTGCTGGATGCAAGCGGCCCAAAACCATTCATCGGGGGAAACCTTGTCCAGCAGTGGACATCCCTAGGCTGAAAATTATATATAATAGACTGAGATCCCAGGCTCGCCTTATATAACTTATTTTCTGACGGACAAAATGTATAGAATTGAGTAGTGTTACTTAGTAGCGTACTTCAAACGTATGAATACCAGCTAACTTGTCTCATGGGCCAATTTTCAGGTACCAGGCATGAAAGGTATGTTATGCACATTAAGTACCTACTTTTCGAGCTTATTTTTATATAATGATACTCAAAGAACTATTTCAATACTTTTTGCAAGCAGCCAGACCAATCGTAGCAGCCAAACATCCCCTAAACACAATCAAAATGTCGCTGGAGTATTTGCGCGAGGGCATTATTATAATTCAAATGAGACGATAATTGGCATTTTTGATCCGTAGAAAAATGGGTGGACGTCAGATGATAAAATCAATACAAAAAATAAAACACTACTCAATTCTATACATTTTGTCCGTTAGAAAATAAGTTATGTCAGGCGAGCTTGGGATCTCAACCTATAACAAGAAGAGAAATAAAAAAAAAGTTTGGATGTAACTGGCAGAGTCAGTATGCATGAAAATGGGCTGGCTATATCTAACGAAGGCTTCTTCTTGAATATATCCAATCTTTATGGAATGTTTAAGACGAAGAGGACAAGAGGAGTTCAGATCCTTTGCTAGATCTCAAAACATACGTAAAAATATGTTATAAACAGGCAGTGATAGTTGCCACCGTCTCGTATGAACATTAGCTATACGAAGCAGGATGGCCAATGTGCTAAATTTTATGCCTATAAATAGGTGCAACTATTGGAATACCCGGAAAGATTTTGAACATGACAGTTATAAGATTACATACCCCGTACCCAGTACATTATGGACATACTCGTACATGTAACAAACGTTGGCCGTAATTCATTGCCAGAACTGTCAAATATTGGTGAAGTGGAGTATATCCATAAAATATGTAATCCTTACAGTGAATAGACAGATGTCGGCAAGGCTTGCCAGCACATGACGAGGTGTTTGCGTTTCAAACCGCTGAGTGACATTTCAATACAAATTACCGTCATTTTACACAGTTTACAGAGCGAGCGCTTTAGGCAAGTTTCTTAGATACTTTGAAAGGAATGATAAACCATAGTTTAAGAAAACAGAACTTGCAATTTAATTCAGCAAGTGTTCCGTTTATTATGATTTTAGCTTGATTCTGGGTACGTAAAAGATACTTCTCTCATAGTACCTGCCTGGTAACCTCCGTTGAAAATCCTTCGCTAAGTACCTACCGGTAGGTTCTAATTCCAATATCTTCTAGGATTTGTGTTCTTACCATCTTTGGCCACCTACAATGGTCAAGCAAGAGTCTAGCAATAGTAAAAAAATACACCCAGCGTTGAACATCAAGTATGAAATTATTTTCAGGGGATGGGCCTGTCAAGAAAGCCCATTAAAATAAAAACTCAATTTCAACATAAATATAATGAAAATTGGGTTGTTCAAAAGAAAACTGCCTCTAGCGACTTGCGTTCCTAAATTCGCACGAGGGGAGAAATGGGCTTGGATGTATTTTGATACTTTTGAACATGTTTCGAAGGATCTCTGATCAACCAGCTTGGGTTTTAAGCTTTGTATTTTAGGTGATCCGTAACATACAAAGTAATTGTATTTTTCATGACCTTTTATGTCAAATTGGTTAACTTGATTAGCTACCCATGGCAAACGATCAAACATCATCTCCATTGGCGACATTCAGAATATTTTTTTCAAATAGAGTTTCGCAGGTACTTCTGACTCATACTCTAATACCGGTTCGGAAGGTTGCATTTGCTGAGAAGAGCCGGCAATAAACTCAGCAATTATTCTTTTCAAAACAAACGTAGAATCATTACATAGTAATTACATTCGCGCACTGACAATAATTGCGTGCACCGACGGCATAACTACAAATTAGACTGAATCTATATTTAATAAGTTAATAGTAAACATAAGCAGACCAGCCCCCACAAGTAGCCAGGTGCTGCTTCACAAGTATGACGCGTGTGGCAGCCATATTGGAGGGAAGTGGGCGACCCATCCCACGAAGCCGTAAGAATCCCACAATGAGACTATCCAAATATACCTATATAAAAAAAAAACTGTGCTATAATGTAGAGGATAAACAACAGAAACCCCATTCATCCTTACAAAAAAATAATTTAAATTTTCAACGGGAAAATAAATGCAGTACTTCCATCTAATAAAATATAATAAATCTCATTAGGGTCCTGGCCTTCAGGCCTCGTAAGTCGGCGTCAAGGCGTGGCCTATAATGCGATTATGAGGCCCGACGGGCTTCTTCTAATATCATTGTTCAAATGAGGTTTCATGGCTGTTTAATACTTGGAGACGAGTTAGTCTTGTTGTATAATTTCAAATGAGGGAAGACTAAATATACTCAAATATACGCGACACGCTTATTAATTTATGAACATTCGGGACGTGATAGCTTATTTTATTAAATTCATTTGCTCGTACAACATAAGCATATTAATTATTTTCATTGTGTATAAATTACTGTCTCCAAGTAGCAAAGATTATGGCGAATAGAATGGCCATTGGATTATATTCTTTTGTCTTGGGTACCACAATCTCACCATGGTAATTGACGATGTGTAATGATGAATGCATGGTAATTGATGAATTGATGAAAGGGTTCTATCTAGAAGGTGATAGCTAGCCAGACGGGTACTACAAAATACCCTATCATCGTGCTATGGTTGTATCACGATGTTTTCTTGCACGAAAGCTCAAGTTCATTGCATGATTGGACCAAGTGTCCCCACCCAAGGCATTTAACGTTACCACTGAGCATCGACAAGCCTTTAGAGCAGATACCGAGCAATCCAATTCCGCAACTAGTCAGTGCTTTTGCACTGATTTTGAGCAATAAGGACCAATCACTGCATCTATATGGTGGAGAATTGCCGGAATAGATTTTAAACAAAAAGAACGTCATTGCGCTTTCTAATTGTGGTTTTAACTCAAAAATATAGAAATATATGAGAATATATGTCTTAACTGTGTATGAAGTGTAGACACCTAATGAGTTGCCAGGCCTTTCACTTTGTACTCAGCAATCAGGAAAAAATAGTCAAATTAGAAACGGAGAAAGTAATAGCCGAAAGAAATAAATGACTATCTAAAGAGCAATAACAATAATATATCAAATTAATAAGTTCCGTTAATTGGCTTGTCACAGGCTTGGCATTAGTAATACTTAATTTTGTCAAGTATTGATTGCTGTTAGGGATAATAAATGTTTGGAATGACCTTCGTTCTATGTCAAACTGGCAGATTTTCTGCATTATTATCTATTAAATCTATTGATGACATCATTGCGGTTTGTTAAGATGTAATGTATCGATTTCTCACGCCTGTCGATCGTCGTGTATGTTATAAGTATTGTTTATTCTGCAATGTAACAATGCTTGATCGTAATTACCATAATATTGGTGCCGATTCTGTTGTAAATCGCACTAAACTAATTTTAGTCACATCTCATCTCTTTCTTACGAACATTATTGAAAAAGGATAGAACATATTTTAAGTTGTCAAATTAATCTTTGCCGTCTTATTTTGCGTGTATTTAGGCGTAACCGCGATAGATGGCGACTAAATTTATATTGAAAACAAGCATTGGACTAATTTGACAGGACTAAATTTCTTACATCCTTTTCTTATGTTCTTTGTTAGAAAAAGACATAGTGAGATTAAAATTAGTTTAGTTGTGAACAACAGAATCAGGGCCATTAACAGTATATTAATAACTAACTTAATATAGTGAACTTGATTTCTATAGCCAAGTAAATAGGTATCAACGAAAACCAGTTCACTTTTTAAACTGTACCTACGGGTTATGTAAAAGGGACAATACATAAAACTGAATGGTAAAAGTCGCAATGGGAATTGGAAATTTGTTTCTCCAAGCACGTGTCACCCTTCGTGAGGTAGAACGCGTATCGCCTCGTGACCGTGCCTCTGTGAGGCTTCATTTCAATAGGTAGTTATGTAAACCAGTACTTTATAATTTCTATTCTTGTTATGGATAATGCTTTTTGCTTTTATATTCATGTGAGCTGTAAGCTTTGGACTGTATGGTCTTTTGTGTACTCAATTGTGATATTTTGAAGTCTAATTGGACTATGTTATGAGGGGGCTACACATATTTTTTGATTGCTATTTGTAAGTGTGTTGTGTATTGTACGTAGTAATTATACGGTATTTTACTCCAAATTATTACGGTTTTTTGCGTTGGACCTGGAGAAAGTCAATCAGATACTCAAACACAAGCATCCTAACGTGCCCGCGCCACCTAAAATCCATTAAAACTTGTAACTACCTTAATTTCCCCGCATATTTCTCAACAAATGTGTAAGAAATAGAAAAAGGCCGTGAAACTCCAATGAAACCAGATCCATTAAAGCGTTTGTCCGCTCCCCGTTGCATTGCGATATCCGACCGTCGAAGACACTCGAAGTTGCTCGAAGATACTCGAACTTGGTGGAAGTTTCCATTGTAGCCGCTGCTGGCACTTAGTGCTTCGTAAATTAGTTAACAGCGGCCTTTGATTCTTGCTACTTAATGTTGTAATGTAAGAATATGTGGGTCCTTAGTTACTAAGAGCTGTATTGTAACCTCTTCAGTTCCCGGAGTGTTTGAAGGGGTCTGGATTTTCACTGCTTCATAAAATATTCCTACGCTAGGAAAGATTCAGAAGATGCGCTCGCAGAGAGAGAGGCCTACTATTTTCAAAACAAACTTAGAATCTAGGCTCACTGACTGCCTTGCTAAGTTGTTTGCCGGAGTCTGTGTATTCCGAACCGGTGTAGATTTATCTGTAACGTTTAAGGGCCTAAACTGAATAAATTACTTTTTGAACTTCACTTGCCAGAGTCTTCTCAGTTTAAGTGTATTCCGAACCGGGGTGTAGACTCAACTGTAACGTTCAAACGGCCTTATTAAGGGCCTAAACTGCATAAATTACTTTTTGAACTTAGTCGCGTAAAGAACATATTCACAAGACATATCTTCAGCAATTGTCATTGCATCTACAATCGTTTAGATCCTTAACCATCAAATAACTGTCTCAATCACCACTGATTTCTCCAACACTGTATAAAGAACCCTAAGTCCTTGTCATAAGATAGTATGTACAAACCATTTGCTATCTGGTATCATGTAACAAATAGGCTGGGCTCGCAGGATGCGCAATTATTTTGTGCGCATTGCTTTGATCTGCGTGACCCCTCGAACCCGCGATAGTCGATAACCTCACATGTTGCCAGGACAGGTATTACTTACAATTGTTGTATACAGTATGACTGTTAGAGAAGGACATACAACTGTAGATACTTTGGAAATGCCATGTTGAGACGTGTGGGTTGTAATATTAGGAATTATGTTTGGTTTTTACCCGACTGACCCGGAAGGAGGGTTATGTTTTTACCCGACTGACCCGGAAGGAGGGTTATGTTTTTCGAGTGTATGTATGTATGTATGTCTATTTCTTTGTGCCACTCTGCAGCCTAAACGGCTTGATGGATTTAAGCATATGAGGTGTCGTTAGATTCGTCTTGACTGGGGGAGTGTTATAGGGTATATTATTTTTATATAGCGCCTAAGAATAAAAAAATAGGGGGGTATTAAAAATAAAAGTTTCGTTATTATAACAATATGGGTATCAAATGAAAGCTTGTAAATAGACCATTCCATATATGTATATATTGTAATACTTTTATGCTACCATTTTGACGTAATCTGCAAAAAAACACGCTTAATGCAAGGACATTAGGTAGGTACTGAGTAGGGCATGAATATCGGAATCTCGGAATCTCGTAATATCGGAATCTCGGACCTTTTTTTCCGATATTACAATATCGGAATTGAGTGATCCAATATCGGAATCAGATATTTTTATCTATGCTATACGCTTGCAACACCAGGAGTACCACTCGCGCGTTGCCGACCCTGAAAATATCTCTTCACACCCTTTTTGAAGAACCCCATGCTGTAGTCCATTGGGAAAACCACAGCGAGGAGCTCATTCCACAATCTGAGCGTCCGCGGAAGAAAACTCCTTTGAGCCCGCACAGTTCAAAACAATTCTGGTTTCAAGGTGTGAGGATGGACTCCCCGTCGATGGCGAGAGTTGCGATGGTGGAAGGCGGCCGTGGGCATCAAGTCGAACAATTCTTTAGAACACTCTCCGTTGTACAAGCGGTAGAACACACATAAGGAGGCAAAGTCTCTCCTCAGACTGAGGGGTTCTAAGCCGCTTGTGAGCTCGGGATCGTCAACAATTTTGATGGCACGTCACTGAACCGAGTCTAAAGGCCCAAGCTGGTATCCAGGCGCTCCCTCCCATAGATGACAGCAGTACTCCATATGAGGCCGGACTTGTGACTTGTAAAGTTGCAGTTTTTGCCCGATGTGAAGTACTGCCTCGCTCTGTTGAGTACTCCGAGCTTTTTGGATGCCAGCTTAACCTTGTCTTCCAAGTGACTTCGGAACAAAACGTCGCTAGAAATGTCGACGCCAAGGATCCCGCTTTTACTGATGTTCAAGAAAGTGTTCTCGAATTGTGGAGCCACAGACCATTCTTAGCGGTAAACGCGCAGGCTTGAGTCTTAGTGGGGTTGAAATGGACTAGGTTTAGTCAAGCCCATTCGGAGACACAAGTTAGTGTACTCTCGATTTCAGACACCAGCCGTTCGCGGCTTTCCTTCACCTCGGAACGAGGGATATTTGCATGGCCCGTGTAATGAGCGTCCACTGTACTATCGTCCGTATAGCAATGAATGCCGTTAATAGACAGCATATCGTTGATATTTTTTTTTGGTGGCAAACAAGCATACGGCCCGCCTGATAAGCGGTTACCGTAGCCGAAGGAACAGTGTTGGGAACGCCCATGCTATCGGAGCAGCTACCGTCGACGACGGCTTTTATGCATCTGCTGCACAGAACGCTGGCGACCCATTTGCATAATCCCTCGGGAAGCCCGTATGCTGGCAACTTCGTGAGAAGACCCCTGTACCAGACCCGATCGAATGCCTTCACCACATCTAGGCACACTGCCAATGCCTCACCTTGACTCTCAATGATGAGACTTCTCTTCTTAACCAAACTAATGAAGATATGGAGGACCTCTCGGCTCATTAAGAAACCACTAGTCTCCAATTGGTACTTGCAATCAACAGAGATAAGATGACAATTTTAATAATAGACCGGGCGTAACTTAAAAATACTGTAAAAATCTACATCTACCTCGGCTCTACCAATTCCAACACAGGATACTGTGAAGATGAGATCAGACAGAAGACGATGTGCAATCACAAGATCAGCAGTAGGAAGATTTGGAAAGACAAAAGGAAAACAAAGATTCGACTTATTAGATGCCTGGTCTTTCCGATCTTTCTCTAAAGAGCTTAAACTTGGCCCTTAAGCCTACAAGATAGCCGGAAAATTGACGCACTGGAGATGTGTTGCAGAAGACGCTACCCGAAAATGCCGTTGACAGCCTTTCGCACCAATAACGCGATCCTGAAGGAGATTTGAATAACAGATAGGCTTTCGTCGACTGTGCAGCTTCAAATTCTCAAGTTCTTTGGTTACATATGCAGAAACGAACACTCGATGAAGAAACTTGTTGTTCAGAGTGGGAGGGAGTACTCGCAACGCTACGATCCGCAAAAAATGAAAAAGCATTGCGAAAGCTGTAACCCTAGTCAAGGAGAACATTGGCGTTGAAGACCCACCATATACACTATCTATTGCAACCACGACCCTCTGACAAGAGCGCTTGACTGAGCAGAAGATGTTTTCAATCCAAATTTATAACGAACTAGTTGACCCCCGAGGTTTCACCCGCGTTCCCGGGATTAAAAGTAGCCTATAATACTCGGGGATAACGTAGCTTCCCATAAGTGAAAAAAAAAACGAATCAGACCGGTAGTTCCAAAGATTAGCCAGTTTAACCAAACAAAAAAACTCTTCCACATTATAATATTAGTATAGATAGATAATTAGTGCAGTTTATAATGAATATGTGCAATTTATAAGGAATATGTGCAATTTATAATAAAAATGTCTAATTCCGATATTAATATCGGAATTCCGATATTGAGATCCAATGTCCACTGCTGGACATAGGCCCAGAGCACGCCACTCCATCGGATTTCTTGAGGTCGTCATCCACTGGGCTGAGGGGCGTTCCACAAATCTTTTGCCAAGACGCGGTCTCTTCCTAAGATTCATCTGCTCCATCGATCGTCTGTGACCGGCCCATTGCCACTTCAGATTGCTAATTCGTTGAGCTATGACGGTTACTTTGGTTATTTATCGGATGACCTCGTTGTGGATTTTATCCTTCAAAGAAACCCCGAGCGTAGCTCTTTCCATAGCTCGCTGTGACAATTTTTTTTTGGATCAGTCTATGGCTCTATGCGTCCGTGTCCACGTCTCGGCTCCGTAGGTGACAGGCATTGCAGTACGCACTTGTTGTACAATTTATTAACTAGCTTGCAACAAGAATATTGTTTATAGCCCCACCTACAGAATGCTTAAACAACAATTTAAATACAGGGTTGATACCCGGTAAAATGCTTTTAAAGCGTTCACAAATTGAGCCAGGTTTTTATAAAAAGTTGCACTCACTGATGATAAAATTAACTGGCTACCTAGCTATATACAGATTGTTAAGTAAATTCATGTTGTGTATTTTTGATTAAACATGATGGATACTTTATCCTATGAGATGTAATTTTTTCGAAATTTATGCCAGACTTGTTATAAGTATTTAAGTTTTACTAAGATGACCTACCATCTCTGAAATTGCATTTATTTTAGAATACTTATCACCTTTTTGTTCCAATCCTAGTCTCGAAAGTTTTATGTTTCAAAATGTAGTGTGTAAAATGAGTACCGTTGAAATTATATTAGTGGCTAAAATAGCTTATCTTGTATTGCTCCAATAATATTCACACCTTATTCATACTTTGGCTCGCGGTTAAAAAAATAACAATTACATCAATTGTTATTATACGCGCGTCTCTCGAGAACCAATGTATCTTTAATTACGACACATTCATCTTTCTCTATTACGTTACAAACAAAAACCGGGTGACAACCCTGTGATCTTTTCAGTGAGGTCACGCCCTGGCCTCCGGGTCAGGGACCCGAGATAAGGCGGCTCGCTAACGATCCAAGACAGATGCCTAGATCGCCGCACTAATTGGCTGATATCGAGGCTATGGAGACTGAACATAGCTTTACTTACTGAACTGGCTGTGTAGGAAAATCTAAGCGACTTTTTGTCACGGAATCCAACAAGAGTAACCACAGTGGATTAAATCTGTATGTGTAAAAAAAGGAGAATCTGATTGACAGTTAGCAGCGATATTCTGGAGGTACCTACTACCCCCAATGATATTACTACCCCAGACAAACAGCTCTTTGAGCAATAAAACGCTATGCTTAGATAGATAGATAGATAACGCTTTATTGTTACACCACATGAAAAAAATAAAAATACAAGAACTTAAAAAAGAAAGTGTTACAATGGGCGGCCTTATCACTAAAAGTGATCTCTACCAGGCAACCTTTGGATGGAGAGGAGTTACAATAAACTATAATATAAAACGGGGGTGTTCAATACAAAAAAAAATTAAAAAATAAATGCATGCCACAGTGAAATACTATTTGACATAATATATAATAAATAAAGCATATATAACAATTAAAGCAAGCAATAAACTAAAATACACATATTAAAAATATATATGAATACATACTATGATAAAATACAATACATCAGCAATGCATCAGCTTAGATACATCAGCTCAAGCTGCAGCGTTCAAAAATTGAATTGAAATTTTGCACACAGATTTCATATACAGAGGATCCAATAACGTTTTTTTCTCCACCCCTAAAAGCGTTTTTTTACTGCTCAAAACAGCCAAAGGGTTGTTGTCTGTCATACATTCTCTGAAAATTGATTTTTGTTTTCCAAATAAATGTAATAATCTTATCCTTTGTCCCCAGGCTGTCGTCAAGGATGGCTGCTTGCTGAAGAGCTTCTAAGTCAGGGTGCGGTGCTAATACAGACCTTACACCATGACAAAAAAGTTCGAATTCAACTGGCAAATCCCCGTACCGGAACCGCTCCTGCAGGTGAGAAACTGAACCCATTTGGATGTAATTTTGTACATAGAACCCCCAATTCAATCGGCTAATATGTCCCGTTGAAAATGGAACCCTGAAAACTCTTGACGGGTTTCAAGGAACACAGACTTAAGATAAAGGATTTCCGACTCTGGAAATAACGTAGGTAACTGTACCAGCCAAGGTATGAACACGTTGTAAATCAAAGCTGATCGCCGATGTTTACCGAGGGCACGGTCGCTCCCGCCCGCGGTACGGCTGCAGCCACTATGATAGCGAGTCGAAAAAATAATACTTAATTAAGATTAAGAGTGCGTACCAAGCCAGAAAAATATGGCAATGTCAGATGAAACAAACTTATGTCTAATCTTCGCGTGCAGATGAGATGGAGATAGCGTGTTCCGCGGAACAAAAATGAACTAAGCGCTTTTTATCTAAATAACACGTAAGTATAGAATATTTTAAAAAATCGTTAGTAGCAGCCCTAGGTCATATGTTAGTGATATTATTTATCGAATTTTTGTCTTAATTAGATACACCATGAACGAATAAAACCGAAAATTCATTATTATTAGAGGTAGCTTTGTGATTTTTTTCTATCGAGGAAATTTCATTCCATTATGTTTTTGCTCAGGCAGAACCCTCGCGTATATAATGAAAATACCCATATAAAAATATTTTTTCATTTAAATACTATTTACTTGGTTAAATTTCAATTCTAAGATTGTTATTTTGCTTTATACGCAGTCTTAAGGCTAGGCACATCGAATATTACTTCGTCCGGCTTAACTATCTGACAGCTGAAACATAAATAGGTATTTATAGGTACTTTGGATATGAATTTGCCTTTTCAGAAAAAATCTCGCACGCATGCTGATCCAGGCGGTAGAAGGCCTCCCCTTCCGTAAAGACTAATAGTTTTTTGGCAACGCCCACCGCGGTCTCTAGTTTGCGTGGAACCATTTTTGAGCTTGAGTTATGTTTCTTGACTTTTATTATTCGTAGCGTAATGAGCAATCTTCTGATTTACACTTCCCATGAACGGTCTAAGCCGGGATCACGCCTCGTTGATGTTGCCCTGCAGCAATTTGCCCTTGCTTGCAGCAACTCTGTAACTTTACACAGTTTCATCGTCTTCCCATAATATATATTCCACAACCTAGCAACCTCGTTCCACTTAAATTCGACTATGAAATACTTCTATCGCGCCCGAAAAAGCATCACTTGAAGAACGTTCTGTCACTTAAACGCTCCGCTCAAGAATCCGCTATAAGTAGAACCTTATCTCGCAGCATCCACCTGCCGCGTGCCCCTATTCCGAAGCAGTCGTTCGGAACGACTTGATAATCTTTGTCTTACCATCTGACGAATAACCAATGTTCGCCCGAGCGTATTGTTTACGATTTGTAAACAATTACCGTGTGTGAATTTATTGCCACTGAGGTAAACGTGGCTTCCTTATTCTGTTAGATTTGAATGAGTTTCAGCTGAGAATTAAAGGTATTATTTTCTCAATAATAAGTCCTTATGAAAATCTTACTGATTATGGTCATGTTAATATAGGTATAGTCACATTGTGGGATAATAACAGTAAGGTGGTCAATAAATAAGTAACTAACAATGTTTTAGTTAAGTAGGTAGGTCGTGGATCTTTCGGATCCAAGCTCATGTTCGTCTGTTATCATTCCTCATGTATTCTGTTATATAAGATTTGAAATTTTTTTAGGCGATGATAGCTCAGTGGTTGTGACGTCGGATACCGAGACGAAGGTCCCGGGTTCGAATCCTACACTAAGCTTTCGGTGAAGGAAAACATCGTGAGCAAACCATAGCATGGTGGTAGGGAGCTTTGTAGTACCCGCCTGGCTGGCTACCACCCTCAAGTTGAAAATCTGTCGCCAAGCACCTTTCGGTGTGTTCCGACAGCTGCACTTGAGAGCCAGTTCCTTCTAAGCTTTGTGTGCTTACCACCTTCGGCCGCATCATCACTTACCATGGTGAGATTGCGGTCAAACACAGGCCTATAAACAGTAAAAAAAATAATAAAAAAAAACTGATAATGTTCCCAAAAGCGGCAAACTCTAATATTCCTCAAGGTAGGTACTACTTTAATTAACTTTAGTTAACTCCCAAAAACATGGAAACATTAGGAAAATCCGTGTTATATCGACCTATTGATAATTATCTTTGTACAAATAAAGTGCCTCTAAAAGTGTTACGAACTGAAATGGACTCCACATTTTAATTACATAGTAATACTTCTAGAAAAATGTTGCTTCTCGAAAAGGACAGTATAATATATGAAGTGTTCTTTATCTCACCAGCCCAGGGGTTGGATTATTTACTCCTCTAATTGGATTCTAGCTCCTTTCCGACTTTTAACTGAATAAAATGGAGCCTCGTGACTTTTCCTTTTTTTAATGAAGTAAAGTCAACTAGGTTAACTGAGATTGTTAAGTAGTTCATTGTAAATTATTTTATATTTTGCACTGTAACAGAATACGTAATAGGACTTCGCAAAAGTTACTCGGTTGGCTGGAATCCGAGAGTTGAACATTCTTCTTACAGTTTTTTTTTACTGTGCATGTTTGATCCACGGCCTATCTATTTATTCTGATTTCTGAGCTTTGACCACAATCTCACCATAGTATGTGATGATTTCGCACCCTTCCTGGAAGAATGTTGTAAGTGAAAAGTGACAACTTTTCAGGAGCGTTAAAAAACTGTCCTAAAAATTTAACAACATCATTAGAAATATGTAGTATACATCAAATGCTAGCTAAAACTACCTGTAAGGGGCCTAAGTGTTTATATTTTAAATTTCTTCTTCTCTTCTCTGTCGTTTTGCTCTTGGCAGAGCGGTCGTGGTCACGTTGAGGCGTCCACATCGGTGATAGAGGCGGACACGGCTTTCCGCACGATCTCCCGCCATCTCTCTCTGTTGGCAGACTGTCTGGTGCAGTCAGATACGCGGTTTCCCACTGCAGATTTTACTTGGTCAGACCAGCGCATAGGTGACCTGCCGCGTGATCTGGTTCCCTCCACTTTTCCTCGTAAGACCAGCCGTTCAATGGAGTCGTTATCCCGCCTAGAAACATGCCCAAAGTACTGCAGTATGCGCGACTGTACTACGGCCGATAAACGCTGCGTGATGCCTAGCTCCTGGAGTATGGACACGTTGGTCCGAAATTCCGTCCACGATATCCCCAGCATCTTCCTCCAGCACCACATCTCTAGAGTATCTATCTTCCCCTTTTCCAACTCGCGCACCGTCCACGTCTCTGCCCCATGGGGAATACAAGTATTCGCACGAGCCTGACTTTGGTGGCTTTGGTAATGTTGCGATTCCTCCACACTTTCCTCAACTTCTCCATCGCAGTTCTGGTTATGGCCATGCGTCGTTTTACTTCATCTACGTAACCGCCGTTGTTTGAGATTAAAGCCCCGAGGTATACGTAGGACTGGACCACGTCGCAGTTCGCAATCTGTGTCATAAGCGATGTGCTGATCGCAATTGGGTAATGTAATGAGTATAATTTGTTTTAGAAATCAACTAGGTATTTGTATTTTCTAGTGTTGATGCTAATAGATAGGTACATTCTATACATATAAATAAAATAGAAGTGTCTGTTTGTAATGTCAAAATGAAATGCATATGAAGTATATTATACGTTACGATTTTTAAAATAAAATTGTTGCCTGTCTGATTATTCCGGCTAATCTCCGAAAGGGCTGGAGTCTGGACCGATTTTGACGGGATTTTCTCTGGCAGATAACTGATGTTATAAGGAGTAACTCGGACATCTTTTATTTTAGAAAGATAATTAGGATTCCGTGCAAAATAAACCGTAAGCGGGTGAAACCGCACGAGTCAGCTAGTATGTAATATAGGGCTTTTAAGTCTAACCCCCTTATTCATAATCGCTTTTTAACTAAATCAGTGTAATAGTGTGCCCGTCTCACCAAATGTCACCTATCAAATAAAGACTTCGGAATTTTAGCTAATCAACGTTTGATAACTTTATTATGAATAAGGGGAGTTTTCACGATAAACAGAATGTTACGGAAACTACTCCACGCGAGGTTGGCTCACTCACGCTCGACAACTTCATCCCGCTGTTCATTCCTTGGTGACACTGTTTTGAAGTGAGCGAAATCGCATGACGTGTTCTATAGAGAATATTTCGCTGACTTCAAAACAGTGTCAGATAAGAGTTATTTCATACTTTTTAGTGTAATTTGAAGGCGGTTTATTTTTTTGTTAAAAAGATAATTTATTTTTTAATTTTGAGTTTCATCTATATGAAATTTATATGGGACCATTTTGAAATAAACCCCTTTCGAACAAAAAAAGAATTTTGTAAAAAAATAAATATAAACATCTGAATTGATAACCTCCTTCTTTTTAAAGTCGGTTAAAAACGCTGAGTATAAATAAATTTTCAATCTTCAGCCTAAAACAAAATTTGAATTTCATCTCCTATATTTCTCCCTTAGGGGTGGAATTTCTAAACACCCTTTCTTGGTGGATACCTACTTTTCACAAAGAATACACCCTCCAAATTTCATGTCTCTAGGATCAGCGGTTTCGGCTGTGCGTTGATTTATCAGTCAGTCAGTCAGGACATTGAATTTTATATATATAGATTGGTAACTTGAATGTTTGTTCCAGGGCGCCGTGTTTGACAGATGGACAGAAGAAAAGGACAATACTGAATTTGAACAGAACTGCACCTTCAAGGTCGACGAGTATGGCTTCTTCATCTATTGGAAGAGTGACGGAAAGGTGAGCAAGCCCCTAGATTATATCATTTGAAAACCAATCCTAAGTGTTAGGTCGCGGGTGTAAGTCTAAACAGATGCAGTCGACTCCAGACTTGTCTGCGAGATTTATTTACATTAGGTAAACTGGAAGATAATGGTAGTAATTTTTTTTTTTTGTTTTGAAATTTATTTATTTAAACAAAAATGAAGTCGGGTAGGATTATGCGTTTGTGTATTTATAATTAAATATATTTAAAAAACCGGCTTAGTCGAGTCGGACTCGCTCACCGAGGGCTACGTACAAAACTGTAAGTATATAAGTAAAAGGTATTATAGACCTGAGTATTTGATATGAATTTCAATTTAATACTTCTACGCGTTCATGAGAAAAGGGGTAGTAAGTTTAAAATTATTAAAAATCTTTTTATTATATATTGTAACTAAAAATGTATGCTTTTCGCATTTTTCCTTTATCTGTGCTATAAGACGTTACTTCGTACCAAATTTCGAGATTCTGAGTTCACGGGAAGTACCCTGTAGGTTTTGATTCCCTTGCGAGTGTCGAACATTTGCAGCATAAACGGCTGTATCTTTTGATTGCGTTGGCTTAGAAGTTTGATTTTTTCACAGCTCCAAGGGACAGTAGACCTGAGTATTTGATATGAATTTCAGCTTGATACCTCCACGCGTTTCTGAGAAAAAGGGTCTTGACAGACAGACATACGGACAACAAAGTGATCCCATAAGGGTTCCGTTTTTTCCTTTTGAGGTAACCTAAAAATTACACTTGAGGTTCGTGCCTTTTCTTTTCAGTTGAAAGCTAACAAACCGGTGTAACTTGAGTAGTTTCAACCTTTGTAAGTTCTCTCCTAGTGCCAAAGCTTTGAGGTTGACTGGTAAAGTTTCATACAAAAAGAAAAATTGTTACGATAAAAATAAGTCTTTTCCTTCTACAATGACGAGCAATATAAAAAAGCCACTTACAAAGTGACTAAACTTTAAAAACTCTTAACCTTAGTAAAATATGTGGCTTGGTAAACGGCCAAGCCACATATTTTGACTTAGGTTAAGAGTTTTTAAAGTTTAAGGGCTTGTAGAGTTAGGGCGTGTAGAGTTATAAGCTTGGCTCTACATGAGATCAGATAACCATTTTACAGTGCGAGCCATATGATCTCGTCTTGGCAAAATTTTACATAAAAATGTTTTTAATGGTATTTTGTTTTTTCCTACTTTGACACATTAAATTCAATTCAGTGTTTTTAAGACATTTGAATGTTGCTTATCATTTCAAGAAGCAATCTTGGGTGGTTTCAGATATATTTCATGATAACTACAGAGCTTTTGCAACTGATTGGTGTGTCTAAATAATATATTTTTATCTTCTGAAATCGCATATCTATACTACCCATAAACACGTTAGTAGTAATATAAGCAACCAAAACAACCGTATATTTTGATACGGTTGTTTTAATTCTATTAAAAAAACAAACTCGAGAATCATAGAGACGTAAACATTGCAAATTCAAAACTAATATTATATGCAAATAGTAATCACATGAGATACTGGGTATAACTGTGTTTTTAGTAGCATCGGCCGCGTGGAAACCATCACAGGGTGGATTTCCCAAAAGGCACCACTCGGAGTCATACATAAATTATACCGTGTTATGAAACTCACTCACGCGCTAAAATAGGTTGCTATTATGATTGTCATTCTTCAGACACCGCTGTCTGATCCCGAACTAAGTAATTTGTAGTATGGAAATCAGAATACTGACAACGAAAGCTGCAACCAATTGTTTTTCTTAATAAAATGAGCTTGCGTTTGGCTTTTATCACGCTAGGATTAAGTATGTCGAAACCGCGGAGGTTTTACTATTGCCCAGATTCCCATTCACTGTAGCCTCGAAGGTGTCAGAATAGGGATGTTTCTTGGGTAAAAAATAATAATTCTAATTAGTCATTCAGTGACATTATCGAATATATCCCACCAAAAACATTTTCATGTAAAATGTTGTCAAGACGAGACCATATGGCTCGCACTGTCAAAAAGTTATCAGATCTCATGTAGAGCCAAGCTTATAACTCTACACGCTCTAACTTCACAAACTCTACACACTTTAGTCAAAATATGTGGCTTGGCCGTTTAAGTGACGTAACGCACGAGTAGCCACTTTGTGGTAAAAAAATTGTGTCTAATATTATTTTTATATTGTACGTGATGGACTAAAGAATTTTTCAGGAAATTAGCCTATTATAGGTGTCAGGGACCACAGAAGCCGCAAGAGTATTTTGCTTTGCTGTTTGCATGAAGAAGCAAAACTTTGTGTCCAAATATACGGGATGTTGACGAACGGGGTGCCAAGGCTGCTAAAATGTCATACTGACACGGTACTATTGCAATTCCATTATCATTGAGCCGATGTGCGCACTCTACTAATTCATAATGGTCTCATAATGAACTAAAAGAATTTTAGTACAAAAACTGTCAAAACTGAAAACTAAAAGATCATTGTGGCACGATTGTAGTTTCAGCGGAAAATCATCGGAAAGCTATTACGGCGCCATTATGACGCTACTGTGTTAGTAGACTACCAAAACTGTAAAATGTGTAAATTTTGACACCACTGATAGTTCATTGGAACACAATTGTAATAGCAGACTTGGGCTACAGGAGGAAATTCGCTCAGTGTCATACGGTATGGTAAGGTGATGGTAGAATCAGATCAGATCAACCTTTCCAACTGAACCTCTTGTAGCATACACTAGTAAGTACTGTAATTACTTAGGGTTGACGGACTTCCAGTAATGTTTCACTCAAGTGAGGTGTGGCAGTAAGCCATAAGCTATGTGAAGTCGTTACTGACTTCACTTAGCTTATGGCTTAGCTGTATACAATGCAGTATACTTTATTTGTACACCGTTTAAAAAAGGAGACAGCAGATCAAATAAATAGATAACCTGGGACATTCCTCACACACGGTCATCTGATCCCAAACTAAGCAGAGCTTGTACTATGGAAACCGGATAACTGATATAATACATATACTACTTTTTGTTTGTAAATACATACTAAATATACATAATTACACCCAGACTCAGGACATACAAAGTGAAAAATGATTACAAAGTAGTTTTTTTTAGCTTATGCGATATCTTTAAAGCAAATACTGACAATTGTAGTTAGTTAATAGACCATAATAGGTGAGTGTTTGGGACTCCATCACGCTGTAATTACTAAACGGATTTAGATGAAATTTAGCATAAAGATAGATTCCCTGCTATAAAATATAGAATATCTTTTATCGCGGGTTTAGATCCCTTGAACCCGGCCAAGACCACGGGACACAAGCTAGTTTCATATAAAACAGCATTGCATACAGTACCTACCTATTAATTATTTTGACTTTTGTTTACAATATTAGTTTTGACCATGCATTTTCCTCATTCATGCGATTCAATACGTACCAAATACTAAAATGCAAGTACCTCTTTAAAATATCACTAAAATACTTCCAATTTTATTACAATACTAGTTTCTGCAACGCGAATTCGGCCGTGTTCCCGCGTTATGAGAAGAAGCATCTATGCTTATTAACATAGATGTAACAAACAAACAAACACATAGTATGCGTCATATGATTATTATGTAATTCAATTAAACGTATAATTTTAAGTTTATCTTGTACGTCAGAGTATTATGCGCCATCATCGAATAACATACTATTTGCTATTTGACGAAAAAATAAAATAATTCTAATATGACACTTTTTTCCCGGGAAACTTTTCGTATGTCAAAATTAAGATGTAAGAACCACATGTAAGTAAATATAAAATGTAAAAGCGAACAGGTGGTTACGACTACAGACTATATAACGCGAGAGAGCGTTGATGACGTCATGAATACTTGAAAGCCAACTCGTCAAAAAGAAGTGCTCATTTTTAGCGACCCATTTGTTTTTAGGGCACTGCTGAGGGATGTGATGTGTGCAAGCACGGCTACTGTTGTTCGTGAGTTGGTAGGCACCTTGATATACTCGTAGTATTATGTTTTAGTTTATGGCTTAGCTTGGGATGGCTCATTTTTTTGTTTAATATGGAAGCGTGTTTCTTTGTAATCCAATGGATTACAAGTTATTTATTATAATAAAATTAGAAAAAAACTGTATTTAAATAATAAATAAATATCCTGGGACATTCCTCACACTCGGTCATCTGATCCCAAACTAATCAGAACTTGTACTTTGGACACCAGATAACTGATATAATACATATACTACTTTTTTATTTAGTAAGTTACTTATTATAAGGATACTTTTCCGTCATTATTCATAATTCTTTTATACCATAAAAACAATAAAAGCTTAAACAAACCATCTAAATTAAGGCTTAATGTTTTTACTGCCTGTGAAATGTGTAAAGGTGCTTGAAAAAAAAACTGAAAACATTATAAAAAAGTCTCAAATGGATTGTAAAATCTAATTTTATTTGAGCTATTATTCTCTTTATTCGTTTGTAAAGTGCAATACAGTCGGCGGTGCCGATGAACTGTCAAAACAATCGGATTTGTGTGTCTCTTTCGTTTGTTTGATGACAGAGTAAGATGAAAGATGTATCGACCGGCCTCGATAGTGTTGTCTCAAATAGTCGATGATTCGATTAAATAAAAGATAGTCGTCTCGCTAGGACTAAATAAAATTCTGCAGCTGTTAGTGAAGTCTGAAAAACTACGAGGATTAAATTGGTTTATAAGAGAAATGAAATTTTGAGAATGATAATCATATGACAATTAATACAGCAATCATTATTCAGTAGTAGTAACATTGAATGCTGTGACAAAGAGATCTTGAGCTTTCGGACATGATTCGAAAACCAAAGTACGATGGTAAAGCAATTCGTAGTACACACGGCTACACATCAAGCTATACATTTCAAGTATAAGCTGATCTCGCATTGTATGGGATTTCCGTACAATGAGAGTTCAGCTTATACTGGAAATGTATAGCTTGATGTGTTGCCGTGTGTACCTGCCTCGTGTTTGGCGGGGTTGGTACCACTGTGATCTGGCAGTTGGTTGCACTGCGTTGCTAGTACCGGCAGACTAGTTGCCTTTTGTAGAGGTCAGCAACACATAGGCAATTCTTGTGATATCAATCACTGATGTTAATGGGTAATGGTAGAATCTCCATTCAACAAAAATTCAAATGATAATATGAGTCAAAAATATTACGAGACTGATTAAATATTTCATAATAATAAGGAAAGTAAAACGGCTATGCGTTGTTACTATAATTTTGTGACGCAATACATTGATGGTTGTACATAAAAACGATGTTCTTATCAGTGACCATTAAAATTAATGGTTTGTTTATTTTATACTATCAATAAACAATACGATTCGTCACTCGTAACAATCCAGATCGATATCTTGGCTAACTGCGACTTTCAAACGACCAACACTATCTACTGTTTTATTTGTTCGACAAGAAGCTTCTATGAGAGCGAGCACACTTACCCTATGTTTTTCACTCGATACACAAAGTTTAATGTTACATTACAACACAGCGATCAAAACAGTTATGTAAGCTGGGGCTTTTTTGACATAGACAGATAAGTAGACAGGGTCGAGTTGATTGTAAGTGGCCACTGCCGTTTATGGCAATGCCTGGGGATTGCCAATGCATTGCCGAACTTTACAAAGCCACGAAGGCAATTCCTTTTCCAGTACCACTGCAGGCTTACTACGAAATACGATACATGATAATCCGATCATCGTTGTCCATCAATTCTCGTCAGTTTGCTGCAATTCTATCGGTTAATATTTGACAGCGATGATCGGACTATCGTGTATCATTTCGTAGTATACCCTCTGTAACCCACGTCACGGTATTGGACGTCACTACCACTGATATTACTACTACTTTCCTTATTATCATCACCGCACCGTTTTATGAACACCAAACATTTGCAATAAAAAATCTCTATCGATAAACAGTCTATCGACAATCACCCAACACTATTCCCAATGTTGATTTATCGTTACATTCCGATGGGTTTACAGTTCTTGTTTCAGTAGTCAGGTGATATAGACATGAGGTATTTGTAAGCGCCATACACATGATGTAAACTGTTCACGCTGTTTAGTGGGAGTTAGAATACGCGTGATCTGTTGAACAAATAGTCGTACATTCAATAGTCCAGATGGGTTATATCTGATTATATCATTTATACTATTAGATGTGTTTTCATCGTTGTCAGATGATCAAAGTAACATTGAGTTTCTTAATGCGTATACAATATAGATATCTCAAGATTTGTCATACTCAAGGTTATGCTTTGAGAGAGGTAGAGCGTAGCGTTTATTCACTCAGAGCAGCTTGACTGGAGAAGTACCTCCACCTTACAGAATACCGCAGCCAAATAACTTTATGTTGTGTTCCTGCGCGTGAGTAAGGTCGCTAGAGCTCATTGGGTTGGGAGAAAGGTCGTTAACGCGTGAGTGATGCCTCGTGTGTCGCAAGCGTCCATTGGCTACGTTAACCGCTTACCATCAGGCGGACAGTACGCTTGTTTACCGACTTCATCGTATAAAAAATACTTTTTAATAAAATATTTTAATTGCGATATTCGCGCTCTTTTTGGTCGTGTTTAGATTCTGCTACGGATTCTTTACATGCATTAATTACAGTTGCTACTCTAACAAGACGTCCAAATATTTGTGAGTCATTTTACAGGTCTGTTTGTTTGGAATCTGAGAGTATATATGTTTTATTAAGTAGTATATCAGCTATCTAGTTTTTATATTACAAACTTTGCTTTGCTTAGGATCAGATGGCCGAGGGCCGTATGACACCTTGTGCGAATAACGTCCTTATTATACTTATCATATTTTTGTTACTTAAAATAGCCACAACAAAATGTGTATCCTCTCCGGTAACCAATGACCTTCTTACCATGACAATGTACCCGTATGTAAAGTAGAAAGGTAGAATAAGAATAAAAGCGGTCCCTTCACATCTCCGGAAGCGCGGAGGAAGGCTTTTCAGGAAACGTTTCAGGTGCCGCCCGCCGGAACTCCTATTGTCGTATGGGATCTGTTGCTTACCATATTTTCTATTGTATACGCGTGAGATGTTAAGTCTTTTGTATTGGAATATTTTGATTATTTTCTTTTAATATGAGAAAATGATTGATGATTTTTAATGTTTATATCGCGTTGTTTAGATTTATTTTGTTTCTTTTTAATAAAAAATAATTTGACTCAGAAATAGGTCTGAAAAAGTATAAAATAACTATGTCTGAACTCTATCTGCTCAATAGTACTTGATAGTATTAGTTAATACCATTTTTTTATTAACATGACAAGTTGCCTTGTAATATTGAGCGAAATCTTAGTTACACCCTTGTGCCACCCGTACGTCGAGTATGAAGACATTAGTAAATGAGGAACTGTATTCCAAAATTCAGGTAGTCAGCCTGAACTTCAAAGACGATATAATACATACATACCTACTTACAGGCGCTGAATTCTGACTGCCCCTTTCAAAACATGTTAAGAGAGGGTCGATGCGTGAGTTAAACACTAACCCCCTTATTAATAAATAAGGTGTAAGTTAATCTTGTAATAACCAGGTATTAAGATAGCCTCATCCCTTTTTGTTTATATGACATTAGAAAGTGACGGATATATTTTAATCCTAGGTTTAACTATTCTTGACTCACACCTTATTTATTAATAAGACGGCAAGATCCTGTCCAGAAGGGGCGATGTCTAAATAGTAAAAAAATGCAGCATTGTGCTGAGCTGGTAGCCAATTTGTCAACATACAAATGCTACTTGTTTTACTTTCAACGTTGAGTATCCAACTTATTCAGTGATTTTCGCCGAAAAACTTGTCCGATCCAAAAGTAATCCTATACTTTATGTGTAACTCATCCAAATCCGTTCATCTATTTATACGTGATTTCACAAACATCTAAAAATTTTTATAATTTTAGTGAGAGTGTAAATAATGTAATATATAAAAAAAAAAAAAATAGGGTGAGTTGGGGGAAGATCGAACGGGTTTTTGATGAGATGAGCAGTGTTGTATTTGAAGTCTTGTAGAACAGTCCCTATTAGCTTTAGTCAAAATTATTTTTGTAGTGATTAAAGAGTATATTTTTCTATAATAATGATAAAATCCTGTAAAATCTGTTCCAAACCAGAAAAACACATTAAAAAAAAAAAATATCACATGAAAAAAAACAGGGGGAGATGAAAGGGTGATGGGGAAAGACAGAAAATAGTTTCTAAAATCGTTCAAATAATATCAGACATTTTTAATGGTCACTAGGCTATAGTTTGAAATGCCCTGAAAACTAAAAACTGTCTGTAGTATCAAAATACCTTTCGATAACAAAGATAAAAAGTATTATAGTAGAGGTTCTCAAACTTTCGTGTTAAATTGCTGTTATACTGAAAATAAAACATCACCATCAATCAAATTAATCACACTTGCTCGTAAACTGAAAAACGACGTATGCCACGAGTTTGATCATTACACTCTCAGCTCCCTTATCGCTTTGGTGTGCGACGAAACTAAATGGTAGTCTTGACAATGATGACTCACTGCGAAAACTGCACTAAATCTGGTGATATTGACGACTTTTTGTGTTACCCCGTTTTTCATCTTGCCCCAACTCACCCTACTTAACTATTAAGAGGCCGTATGCCAAATTTTGCCGATTTCGCTGATTTACGTGATTAAACAATCGTGATTTTACAGTTAAAATGCTGTATTTCTACAAGTTTTAATTCACAACCTAAAATATCATTTTAATTATGATCTAATGAATGAGCTACCTTTTCATTTTTATCATTTTATTTATTACGGGATTTAGGTTGTTTTAAAAGATTTTTTATTGCCAAACAAAAATCCACTTCCTGAAAAAAAAATGGAAGTGGATTTTTTTCAGGAAGTTGATTGTTTCTTAACTGAAGTTTATTTGTTGTTATAATTTTAATGAACGACAGTTCTAAGTAGCCGAAATCAAAAGCAATTCTTCGCCCATTTTCTCAAAAAATTTACTAAGTTATATATTTTTTTACTCAAAATTATTATATTGAAGTGGTAAAAAGTGCTCCGTTTATTTTATAAATGACTTTCATAACAATACACTGTATTTTTTTATACCGTTTAGACGACAAAATGATTCGTAAATATGTGATATTCTAAACCTCTTATAGCAAAAATTCAAAAACAGCCGCCTGTTTGAGGTCGATTAATCAAAATTAAATCATAAAATTGAAAAAGTAGCTCGTTTATTAGATAATAATTGAAATGATCTTTCATGTTGTGTATTAAAACTTATAGAAATACAGTATTTGAACCGTTAAATCACGTCTGTAAAATCACGTAAATCAGCGAAATCGGCAAAATTTAGCATACGGCCTCTTAATGTGACTACAAAACGGCATCACCCAGGTACTCGTGCACTGTTCTCGACAGCCAGTGAGCGGTCTCGACCACTGTCCAACTGTCCAACATGTTCGACATGCGACCTACTTCCAGACAGGTCTCAATTGAACCACGAGATCCTATCACACCCGTCAAACGCATTCACGTTGCAGATAAATGGAAAATTATTTTGTTCTACTTCGCCTGGAGCTTTCGAACCATTATTTAAAGTTGAGAGTTGTGCCACAGGGTTGTGCTTCCGTTTGGAAAATGTTGATACTTTTGTCAAAGTAGTTGTGGTGTGCCTGTCTGGGAAAGCGAGTTTGAAATTTATCTCAGAAGTTTTCAGGTGTTGTACTCAGGATTCTTTTTATGAACTAGGGGTATAGTTAATTTATGACGTTTGTAAGCATTTACCCAAAGAAGTGCAATGGCATTCATTTTGTTTGAAATCTGTTCCGCAAATTCTCCGACAATGCGCACTGATTGGCTAAGTAAAAAGGTTATTACTGAGTAAAAATCCTCAATGTATGTATAAGCGACGATGAGGATTGTTCAGGTAATGACAGGCCAGTTGGCGACTCCACCTATCGCGCTGCAGGTCGTGGGTTCGATTCCCACACAGGACTTGTATTTGTGTGTATGAACATGTCTGTATGTCCTGAGTCTGGGTGTAATTATGTTTATTCAGTATGTATTTACAAACAAAAAGTAGTGTATGTATTATATCAGTTATCTGGTTTCCATAGTACAAGCTCTACTTAGTTTGGGATCAGATGACCGTGTGTGAGGAATGTTCCAGGATATTTATTATAGGAGGACAGAGTTGGAGTGTTCCTGCGGTAAGTAAGGTCGCCAGACCTTCATGAGGAGGCACAAAGTCTCATCTTAACCTCTCTTCAACCCCCTTTTTGGGTGTCAAGAGTGACCCTGGAAAAATTTCCAGGGTCAACAACGCAGTGATGCCACTGGTGTTGCAAGCGTCTATAGGCTATAGAAAACGCTTAACATCAGGCGGGCTGTATACTCGTTGGCTATAGTAGCATAAAAGAAACATAAATCTCAAACAAAAAGCATACCTACTAACGTATGAATACACCTCATATTCACAAACTCCAGTTTAATGACTACATCATCTCTGCATATCTCTGGTCATTATAAAAGCCTCAATGGCCCTCTGAGCCCTCGACCTTGCCTCTAACGAGCTGCTGTAAGTTGGACCTTATACTGTAAGCGTAAAGTGTCATTTCGTTTGAGGTGGTGGAACGAGCGCTGGAGTATGTTAGGCAGTCATGGTTAGATTTAACGATACGTTGAGGTTTAATTTTCTAGGACATTTAATTTATTCTTGTGAAGATCTTCCTACGCAAAAGTTTGTGAGGATTTTTGTGACTTGTTCACGCAAAAACTACTGAATGAAAGCGGCCGCACTGTAGTATACTTTTTGCCGTGAAAACTAGTCAGGAATTAACCGGTTGGTTCTCGCGAGAGACGCGCGTCCTATTATAACAATTTATCCAAAATATTATTTTATATTTTCCTTGACCATAGTTTTATCCTGTGTAAAGTTAGACGAGGTGGAGCAGATCTCGCAGGGACCTCACTATTTTTAGCCATAAAGAATTAGCTCTTAGCATTTTAACAACCAATTAGAGGTAAATTTTGCTTCTAGCAACATGTGACCAAAATTGTCATACATAATTTTGTTCGTATTGTGACGTAGAAGCAGAAAAAGAAATTAAAAAAAAAAACAGTTTTTTATGGCATTTTTATTTTCTTCAAAATTCAGCTCAAGTTTCTTTTCGGCGTTTTTCTCTAAGACCTGTAGTTCAGAAGTTACCCTCACTGGCTGGAAAAAAATATTCACCTGTATATGGGTATTAGTTTTGATATTACCTACCACTGGACTCTCATATTACATATATTCGGCCTAAATTACACGTGCATTTCTTACAACCCCACGCTGCTCTTACATCCCACATAAACAACCCACCTCTGAAGGAACACGTGCATATTCCGATTTCCGTTATAAAATGGAACGTGCCTGTAAAGCGACAAAGCAGGTAATTTCCAGCAAGCCATATTACATCCTAGGGCTCTGCTGATATCCAGTTCAATTTCCTTTATGGTAAGGAACTACCTACCGGGTGGAAACCTGGTTTTATGAATTAATATAGCTATACTGAGTGCAACGAAAAGGGTATATACATCCGATTTCGATTTTTGTAGAGAGTCTTTACCTGTACAGACTCTCTACAAAAAGTTTCAACTCAAAATAAATTACTCAAAAATTCATACCAAATTGCATCCAAGTCAATAAGGGTATCACAAATAGAAATTATTTCAGGGTCGCAACGCGCGAGTGATACCCCTAGTGTTGCAAGCGTCCATAGGCTACGGTAACTGCTTACCATCAGGCGGGCCGTATGCTTGTTTGCCACCTTAGTGGTATAAAAAAATATGTCTCGCGTGGGAATCGAATCTAAGACCTGCAGCGTGATGGGTACGGGTATCACCAACTACTTTACTGCTTAGTGCAAACTTTTCTGCAGAAATGTGTTGAGTATTGAAGCGTTTAATTAACTTGTTTGATAAATTAAGTTTGTCTTCTGAGTTGTTTGATTTAAATTATGAAAGATCACGACCCTTCGAAATCCACAATAACAAATCATTTTGCGATAGAAAAAACGATATTGTGGAGTTCCTAGTTAGAATACGGAACTTCTGTCTGTTTGTCTGACCATTATTTCTCTTATAACTTGAAAACGCGATGATAGCTCAGTTGTAGTGAGGCCAGTTTTTCGTTTAATTGACAAAAGAAAAAATATGTCTAATATTTTTTTGTTAATGTAAAAGACGGAATAAATAGAAGCCTAGCTTCGTGAAAAGCCCCCAATGTAACCCCTGTACGAAAATACGCTGAAAAAATAACTGAAGACCACTGAAGACGAATAACGGTAAAATTCTTCCATCCGATTACTTCCAGATATGTTTAGAAAACTCTCCATCAATATGTAACAAGTGTTCGTCATTTGTTTCAGGACGGTGACGTCATCGAGCTCTGCCAAGTCAGTGACGTGAGGTCTGGCGGCGTGCCAAAGGTAATCTTGGTCTGGTTTATACCATCGTAAAATCATTTTTATATCAAATCATGCACAATGTGTACGCAGCAATTACTCAAGTTGGTTTTGCGGGAAGCAGTGAAAAAGTATTTTATGCGCCGCAGACGAAAAAAACATGTATCAGATATTTTTACCACAGTTCTTTGGCTTTACAAACAGATGGACCTTATTAAAAAGCGACAAGGTTCATTTACACAATCATCATTATATTTTATGAACTGTAGGTATTATCATCAACCATAGCTTATACATCACCATTGTGTATTATTTTTATCTGTGGTAAAAATAGTATTTGTATGCTATACACCATGATAAGAACTTTTAGTGACGGACCATTGCCTGGCAGCAAAAAAAAACTCTACGAATAACTTTTTCGTTATCCGCATAAGTACAAGACATTTTGCTAGGCTAGACGGTATTTTGTCCGTGTTTTTAGAATGTTTATTCAACATAATAACAATTCTTTCGACTAAACTAGGGTTGCCATCTCAAAAACATAGCAACCAGGACAAGACGCGTGACAACCCCGGATTTTGGACTCCAAAACCTGGACATGACAACCGGTAAAAAAATTGTTGTAAATGTCATAAATCAACTTTTTATTTATTTTCAAAGACTTTTATTTTTAGTCATCAAAAATCAAATATTATTAGTCATCTTTCATCATCATTTTAAACGTTACGAAACAGAATCTTCAGACTTGACATTTTAAAACCCGGACTACAAATGAAAACCCGCCCGGACGCTCCCCGGACGCCCTCTAAACTAGGACAAATCCGGACGATGGCAACCCTAGACTAGACAGACATTTGTAAGAACTTTTGTACTATTTCCAAAACGTTACTTATACATTTTAATAAAATAGTAAGGAAGCCAAATCTGTACATTAAATATTTTTTGAAAAAGTAAGCGGCTTGTAATTAAATGACCCCTGCAGTTTAAAATATTTGTATGTATATTTGTTCAAGAATCACTTAAAACCAATGGATCGTTCGCAATGAAATTTAGTATGCAGATAGCCTATGGTATGGATAAGGACAAGGACTACATTTTGTCATTGGAACGCGAGTGAAACCACGCGGATCTGCTAGTTCCCAAATAAAATATTATCAAACGATAGTGTACACGTTACGTCAAACGCTAGCCGCGATGAGGTCACACTGTTTTCAACATGGCCGCAAAATAAATATTTAACCTGAAATGTGTTTGCAAGCGTATTACGGGAATGTGTGAGGATTATGTTAGTCTCTTATATCACAATAATTTTCGATAAATATTCAGTAAAAACACTGATACATTGTTTGTTACTTGATAACGTCTAGCCTGAAAAGATATCTTGTATCTCCTTCTAATGCTTTGATTCCAATGACCTATCGTATTCTAAAAGGTCCCAACCCACTCTAACAATTAAACAAGATTTAGTACAGTAACAGTTCACTGAATTGAATGAAAATTACTTTATAATAATAATTAGTAGTGTTCCATACGACACAATATTATATAGGTTGTGTTTATTACCGGTTTGCTTTCGACGTTAGACTTATGATATCGAAAACCGAAAGTGCTTATTCATGCCTTGAATGACTCAGGTATTACCACAGATATAAATCTAAATAGACAACGTGAATGTATGTTCTTCGCGTGCCAAAAGGAAGAGCATTGTTCTTCTTTTGAAACTGTTTCGCGCGGACAGGGAACTCCCATAAGGCTGCATGTTGACCAGAGATGTGTAGCGAGAGATGTGTTTAGCTGACAAATAGGATCGCTTCATTTTCACGTTATAGCTCTAATGTCAGCCTAACTCAAGCGCTCTTATGACATTATAGTAGGTAGGAAAAAGTGGCACGCTGGTTTTCGCGCTGTTTTCGGGTACGGATGGAGGGACTTGCGTTACATGATTTTACTATACAAAAGAAGAAACTAACTGAATCAACGATCAGCTGAAACTACAGGGTCTAGATATTTAGTTACTAGAAATTATGAACTAAGAAAGAGGTTTTCAAAAGTCTTCCCCTAAGTGGTAAAATAGGGGATTACAGGTGAAACCGCGGGGCAAAAAGCTAGTTGTTTATTTTTATTAATACTATCGAATCAAGAAACACGAGCTATGTAAATTCCGCTCCCTTCCATCGTATGTTTACAAAACTCTACATCTCACAGGATTCAAAACTAAGCTCCAATCTGCTGAACAAACATGGAGATACCCTGGAAGACAAGTCCCTGACGATCTGCAGCGGGACTGACTACATCAACATAAACTACCAGCATGTTGTATGTCCCGACGCTGCTACGGCTAAGGTCAGTGTTTCGGGCATTTTCGGCCAGTCGTATAAATTAGAACATCCTGTGGTTGGAATTTTTAATGTGACAGTTGAAGAATTAAAAGGTGTTCTTTCTGGTTCGCATATTTATGAGGGTAGTTTGAGATAAAGGAGGTCTTGATTTAGACTTTATTATTTGGTTTTAAATATGTATTTTACGTGTCTTCATTGTATTGTAGGAAAACCAGATTAAAATTATATTCTGGTAAATAAAAGCTTAGAAGGAAAGGGTGAATTAGGCCGAAAATACATCAAATGAAGTAAAAATCATTTTCATCGACCAATACTGTTTTTTTTTCACGATTTCAGATTTTCCCATAGTAAAAGTTGGTCATGATAGCGGGTGCTTGTATGCCCCTTCGTCCTAGTAAACTAATTCCGTCAAACATAGTGTCAATGTACCTAAACTGCTAAAGAAAAAACTTTAAATACTGCACCTATTTTAACTCAGATATCACTCAGATATAAATCTAGACCAATATTGTAAAAATCACTACCTATCTATTTTTATCAGTAAAATAATCTTTAGCGGCATCCAGGGCCCAAAATACCGAGTATTTATAATTTCCCAGCGATGTTTTCTTATCGATGAGATACGCTTAATTGGAACCATATTTACCAGTAAAGATAATCCTGAGTCAGTGCAGGATATTGGATAATACTGAATCTAGTTCGCTGGCTCAGCTCTGGAACTGTATGAAGAATTATCGGTACTAAAATCTAATAGTCACAACATTTTTAAAATAGTTTTAAATATAGAAGTATAAATAGGAATTTTAAAAAATGTGTTTTTTGCAATCTTTGCTAAATCAGGATATTATAATTGCTCGTCTTATATGTTTAATCGTTATCATTATCATAATTATTGGGAATGTTTTTATTATTTATCGTAAAGCGGGTAATTGAATCGAATAAGTATTCCTTTTAATAAAATATCTAAAGAAATTAAATTACAAAGTAATTGAGTATTCAAGTAATTTGGAAGTAACAACAATTATAAACAATAATAATATAAATATGTTAAGAATACTGAAAATTTTCTGTGTTTCAATAAGACATTTATTGAAACACTGAAATTCGGTATCAGAGACCAATGGAGATAAACTCTGTGTTTTTATTAGTAATTATAGTGTATTATTTGATGTCGGTCATATCATCATAGACCATGGTGAGATAGTGGTCAATACTTATTTAAAATAATGATTCATCATTCCAATGTAATCCATTAGGTATGGTTGCAAGAACTCAGAAGGATCACACATAACGTCAAAGCCAACAACGTGTGTCCAATGACCTGTCTAAAGAAACAGTAAGTCAGCCAATGCTGGGCCAAGCATGGTCAATGTTTCGCAGTGTATATTTGATCAAACGTTTGTCATCGATATTGACAAATGTTTGTGGCGCTTTCGTCTCTTGTGAACTTTTTATAACAGAAAAACAATTGAATAATGCATCACCTACATTTGGATGCAATATGTATATACAGGTTGCTTCTCTTTTAAGGGGTGTTAATGAACCCCAATTTGCTCCAAGCAAAATGAAAAGTCCACAAGTGATTTCGCACGTACAAATGCATGTTTATTTGTTTAATTTGCTTTCTGCTGAAGGTATGGAAGGAGTCGCTCCGGGAGATCACTCACAATAGCAAAATCAACAACGTCTGTGTTAGAACGAACCTTATGAAACAGTACGTAGAGATTTATTTGCTACGTTGAGTTTGCTTAGATTTCGTACTCTTTATTTCACAAACCTTGCAGAGGGTTAGAAATAACATTTAATTAAATCATTGTTGTTGTAAAATATTTATTTTAGGTAGCATTGTAGAAATCACGAACAAAATCATCATGCTAAATAATTCAAATCTCAAATGGGTCCTTCCTAACTGGGTTATGACATTTCTGTATAGGAATTAAAACAGCGCCTCTAGCGGAATACTTATGGAACACAAATGCCATAGTAATCAACTACGTAGGCTACAATTTCGTACGTAACAGTATCGACATATACTTGCTGGTATACTTTCACGTTTCAGCAAGTAATCAAATACCCATAATTTTCCCCTTTGTACCCTTATTTAGTAATTAATTAACCTATTGTTACAAAGAAAGAAGGGAAAGTCAAACAAATAAATCACAAGGAATCTCACTGCGCAATTGCTTACCCCGAGGGTAGTCGTTAATTAATTGGAAATAAATGATCAATAAATTGCGATCAAGTTTGTTTGTTTACTCAACGTTGACTTGTGCTATAAGTGAAGAAGTGACTTCGATCTTACTTGTCCAATCCAATCACTTAGTGATATATGAGATTTTTGACCTTGGTTTGTGTTGGATTGGTCCAAAAACGGGAATAAGGTCCTTTCTAATAGTAGTTAGCACACGCGCGGTACCTAATGGGTTTCCGCAGCCGGTCCTAGGGTACAGCGACAGGAGCGGAATGCCAAATCGCTCCACTGTGCTTCAACCAAAGAATACCCCACCGATACAGAAAAACTTGTGGTACTTATACCCCACCAAAATAAGGACACTCTTTAGCTATAGTGCGAGCCAGTCTAGTATCACAGAATATTCAATGGTATTACGTGGTATTACCGCCCGTACTAAAACGCATAGTGCGTTGTAGTTAGGTCAGGGTCGGCAACCTGCGGCTCGCGAGCCGCATGCGGCTCTTCAAAGTTGCGGCTCTTCAGATCCATGCGCAAAAATTGATAATTTTATCAAAACCTTTAAAATTTAGCAATCGATCCATTTGGAGTGCTGACGATCTTTGAGTTAACATATTCGTGCGAGCAAGTGAATAAAATAATGAAAAACAGTTTTTAAACAGCAACAAAAAAAATTTAGCTCTTTAAAAATTGAGAAATTTTGTGTACTGTAAGTTTTGGCTCTTCCGTCTCAAAAAGTTGCTGACCCCTGGGTTAAGTCATAGAGATCGATGGGTTTGGTAGTTCATTACACAAACAGTATTTTATTTTCTTTATTTCTATCTACATAAGTACCTATGGCATTTGATACTTCGCTCTTTGTCGCAAACCGCCTTAGGTCCGACAATAGACCTCTAATTATCTTTCCCTAATCTAATTACTATTATGTTTCTATAAAAAAGGTATATCTAGGTCAACGCCAAACCCACGTGATATCTTTTCAACTTATTTTCGCCAAAAACAAAAGGCTTTTGGTACTTTGTGTGACGTCATCATTGCGATCAATTGGATCTAAAACAATGGCTGCCGAAAAGGTGCGGAGTTTTAGATGAAAGAATCCATTTAAACCCAGATTTGCTTTTGATCTCGTGAATAAATAGGGAGTTCTTTAGAATTATATTATTGTAGCAGTAGCAGAATGATTGATAGCTTTCGATTGAAGCTATTTTCAGTGTTCCGTCCGTACCCAAAGGGACCAACGGGCAACGGCTTTACGTGCCTTCCGAAGCACGGAAAGCGAGTTAAAATACCAATAGGTGGTCACCCATCCGGGTTCCGTCCACACCGGTTACGCCGAATGAAGCTACACCACAAGCGCTCTCTCAATGCCATATCCTGCATGCTAAATTAAACCTTGCCTATATTCTTATTTAGGTTACTTTTTGTTCCGCTAAATGCGTGAAACAGTAAGAAATATTACCAATTCTATTCAGCCGTTCAGAGTATCCATTCAAGTTCACAGAATTCTGTATTCTATACGTGTGTTAACACAGTCCTTAATGCATGGTACAGATGACAATGGATTCTGGTGACAATGTACATAATATGATATCTCTGTGAAGGTACGTGTTGTACGTGAAAGCGAAGTTTCAAATATCCTATCTAATATCCTAACGGAATGGCTCACTTCAGACATTCTAGTATTGTTAGGACACTGCGTGGCGTTATTTTGTAGCGGGAACGCAAGTTGATAAATTTATACTAATACCATAATATAAATAATTAATAATAATATAATAAAGTCGAACAGTTTTTATGTTTGTTTGCGGGCTAATCCCTGAAACTAAGTCGGAATCAAAAAAATATTTCCGTAATAGGAAGGCCTAATGATGATCTCATTATCTCTATATATAAAAATGAATCCCTATTTCCCTTGGTCACGCCATAACTTGAGAACGACTTTACCGATTTCATCAATTTTTTTTAAGTTTTTTAATAATCTGGAGAAGGTTCTTACGGAAATAAAATTAAGAAAGTTGCGTTAAAAACATTGAAAGAGAGGTAGGATATCCCTCGGGTACGTGGGTGAAATCGCGGGGCGCAACTAGTTTTGTTATAGATCTCAATAGCGATCATTTTTGAACCCCTGAGGTTTACACCGGGGTTCAAAAAAATGCTAACCTTTTACTGAACAGAAGAATTATTTCTTCCGTTTTGTAAAAGTCTCTGTTTTATCTCAGAAAAACGCGCGTCAGTGTGCTTACTTATTCTCCCAGCGGTAGACGTCACATGCTGCCGTGCATCTCAGCAAAAGTAAAATTAATTTCATAACTACAGGGCTGTCCCAATTTAATGTTTTGAAGACTTGTTCAGTAGTTTGAGAAGTGGTACCCCACTGTGCTGTGGCGGATTTGGACAGGGGCCAAATTGCTCCGGTACCCCGGAGTTATCTAGGTCTGAGTAATTATTTGTTAAAAATTCTGGCATTTTTAATTTAAAAACTGTTGATTGCGGATAAAATAGAAGTAGATAATTTTAATACTCATATTTGAAATTAAATACTAACCCCCTTATTCATAATCGCTTTTTAACTAAATCAGTGTAATAGTGTCCTCCGTCTCACTCTTTCGATCACCAAATATCACGTGTCAGATAAAGACTTCAGAATTTTAATTAATCAACGTTTGATAACTTTACATTCAAAAAAAAATTCTAAATTCAAAATCATTTATTCAAATGGAAGGTCCATTTGAATAAATGATTTTGAATTTAGAATTTTTTTCCGTAAAATTCCGAATCCGTAATAGGAAGGCCTAATGATGATCTCATTATCTCTATATATAAAAATGAATCCCTATTTCCCTTGGTCACGCCATAACTTGAGAACGACTTTACCGATTTCATCAATTTTTTTTAAGTTTTTTAATAATCTGGAGAAGGTTCTTACGGAAATAAAATTAAGAAAGTTGCGTTAAAAACATTGAAAGAGAGGTAGGATATCCCTCGGGTACGTGGGTGAAATCGCGGGGCGCAACTAGTTTTGTTATAGATCTCAATAGCGATCATTTTTGAACCCCTGAGGTTTACACCGGGGTTCAAAAAAATGCTAACCTTTTACTGAACAGAAGAATTATTTCTTCCGTTTTGTAAAAGTCTCTGTTTTATCTCAGAAAAACGCGCGTCAGTGTGCTTACTTATTCTCCCAGCGGTAGACGTCACATGCTGCCGTGCATCTCAGCAAAAGTAAAATTAATTTCATAACTACAGGGCTGTCCCAATTTAATGTTTTGAAGACTTGTTCAGTAGTTTGAGAAGTGGTACCCCACTGTGCTGTGGCGGATTTGGACAGGGGCCAAATTGCTCCGGTACCCCGGAGTTATCTAGGTCTGAGTAATTATTTGTTAAAAATTCTGGCATTTTTAATTTAAAAACTGTTGATTGCGGATAAAATAGAAGTAGATAATTTTAATACTCATATTTGAAATTAAATACTAACCCCCTTATTCATAATCGCTTTTTAACTAAATCAGTGTAATAGTGTCCTCCGTCTCACTCTTTCGATCACCAAATATCACGTGTCAGATAAAGACTTCAGAATTTTAATTAATCAACGTTTGATAACTTTACATTCAAAAAAAAATTCTAAATTCAAAATCATTTATTCAAATGGACCTTCGCAGGCACTTATGAAAAGTCTGACTCTAATACTCTAAGGTCGGCCGCATACTATAAGAAATTTTCTGTCAGAAATTTTCGGACGCCCGCCGGAAGGCACTTTCCCCATACATTTTGTTCTAGACCCCGCATACTATCCGAAAATTCTGACGTAAAAATGTATGAGCAAGCGAATTTCTGACAGAAAATTTCTTATAGTATGCGGCCGGTCTAATACCGGTTCGGAAGGTTGCATTTGCTGAGAAGAGCCGGCAAAAAACTCAGCAATTACTCTTTTCAAAACAAGCTTAGATTCATTACATAATATTTACATTCTAATCGCACTGACAACAATAGGGATGTTGCCTGGGTAACAATATAATAATTCTAATTAGTCCGTCAGTTAGATTATCAAAAAATATTGGACACGTATTTTTTGCTTTACAAAATCATTAACAATTGACGAAGATAAAGCGCGACTAAGTTCGGGAGTGGGGGCTCGTGACGTCACTTGTTCCTAAAAAGTGTACCACACCGTGACGTCACGCGGAACTTCAACACACGATATCTTCGTATTTTTTTGTTTAATTGACAAAAGAAAAAATACGTGTCTAATATTTTTATATGATAATGTAAATGACGGACTAATTAGTTTTTTTCAGGAAAGTAGCCTATTGCGTGCCCCGGCGCGGCGGCAAAACTACAAAGTAGACTGAATCTATATTTAATAAGTAAATAAATAAATGGCAAACTTATTATGATCTTATTATTATTATTATGGCATTATGATACTCATATCCTGCGGTGGTTAGTAGGGTTTAGTGTAAGCCATAGAAGTACGACAATATTTTGCCTACATACCTTACCGCAGCCTACGGACGCTTGCAACACCAGGGGTATCACTCGCAGAAATCTCTTCACACCCTTTTTGAAGAACCGCATGCTTTATCTCTTGGTAAAACCACGGCGAGGAGCTCATTCCACAACCTGAGCATCTACGGTAGAAATCTCTATTGACACCACACAGTGAAATATGTGCTGATGGTAATTGTAAATATAAATACAGTATTACCCTACTAATAAGGCGCGTCGTGAATCTTCGTTCGCACAGAAAAGAAAGTATGGCCCGAACATTAACAAAAGAATGCTTAAAATTTACAATCAACCTTAGATCACTAGTATAAGGTTCATAATACAGTGCAGCTGTTAGTTCCGTCTCACTCGCAAGTCACGCCCCTCCGCACGGCGCGCGCTAACATGGCAGCAGCTGCCGACCAATAGCAATTTGTGCGCTTTGAAAATGTATCTACTGCGCAAGTACATCGGTAAGCCATATCAGTTGGGTACTACTGTAACTAGCTGTACCCCGCGGTTTCACCGGCGTTCCCGGGATAAACAGTAGACTATAATATTCGGGGATAATATAGCTAAGAAATATAGAAAGAATTTTTAGAATCGGACTGTTAATTCCAGAGATTAGCCCGTTTAAACAAACAAAAAAACTCTTCCGCTTTATTATATTATTATTAGTATAGATTATTATATAGCAAAAATTACAAAGTATTTGTCAACTATGGAAGCAAAGCCTACTCACTGCACAAGTATGCATGTATGTGTGTTGAAGTCAACACACGTAATCCTCCTCGAAGAAAACTTCTTAACTATTTCCTGTCAACTTCACAGCCAATTTAAAAAGTTGATCTGAGTACGGAAGCGATCTCGAGACTTCTGCTCTATAAAGTAGACTCTATATTAGAGTGAATAAAAACTTATTTCTTTAGACGTAAATGAAATTATTCTGCTATCATAAAGAATCTAAAAACAGTAGATTCTAAAGTTAATTTCACAAAGCTGCTACGAGATGTGCTACGTCGTAGCACCGTAGATGGGCAATAAGTTATAACCCAAAGAGTTAGATTATTAATAGAGATACTGTACTAGATTACGGGCCGTGAGCACGGGTACGGGAAAAATCCATTGAAACTGATTTCGCGTACATAGTTTTAACGACTAAAATACATATAATCAATGCCAACTTCTAGTTTTTTATCAATTCTTTAACCGAGAACAAATGACAAGGAATCTAAGGGTCTACTACGAAAATCTATACACGACAGTCCGATCATCGTTTTCAATTAATAAGCCAATAGAATTGCATAAAATTCACGTCTCGTCAGTTTTGCTGCAAAATTGGCTAATATTTAACAACGATGATCGGGCTATCGTGTATCGGTTTTTGTAGTAGACCCTCTATATCGACATTTTGTCTGACTGTAAATCAACTAGTGTAAGATTTATCTGTGAATGCATCTATATGGAAACTACTGACGCTTCGCACAAGGTAACGTTGTTACCACTCTATACTATTCTAACTCTATGATTATAACAATATCCTCTCTCGGGTAATTGCATTTTTGTCTTTACTCGTGATTTAATTATAGATAACAAAAGCTTTTATAAATATTTGAATCGGGAAATGAGATTAGTGGAGAGTAACTGCGTTTTAATCATGGAGGAAAGAAAGAAGGTTTTAATTCATAAATCAAATTAGAGAGACGTGACAGGAAATACGTTTTTTTATACAGTTGAAGTTGAATACCTACGACCCGCCTGATGGTAAGCGGTTACCGTAGCCTAAAGATGCTTGAAACACCAGGAGTATCACTCGCGCGTTGCCAGAGTACCCACATGGAGCTCTGGCGACCAACAACACCCATGCACACACACACACGGCCTGCTCCAAAGGTACAATTTTGGAAATTGTTTTAAAAATGATGTTCAAAAGGACGTTAGAATTTTCATTTAATTTTCACTTATTCTCAATTTTTTTTTTCTACGAAGTCGGTACATAAGCTTACGGTTCGCCTGATGGTAAGCGGTCACCGTAGCCATATGGACATTTGCAACACATGGTGCTTCAAAAACGCGTTACCGACCTTTCCCCCCTCCCCTAAAAGCACTGCCGACCTTATACACGCGCAGGAACACAACATAAAATTATTTGGCATAGGTACTATTCATCATCATCAGCCTATAATGTCCCACTGCTGAGCACAGGCCTCCTTTCACAAATGAGGGTGAAAGGGAATGGGCAATACTCCACCACGCGTGCCCACTGCGGATCGGTGCAGGTAGGCTAGTGGTCAACCTACTGTTGAAATTTTTCAAGCAGCCTAGGAGGCATCCAACTAGTTTAACGACTATCACAATTAAGTGATAACCGGGACCAACGGCTTTACGTGCCTTCCGAAGCACGGAAACGCTCGATTTGAAATATCACTAGACGGTCACCCATCCAGGTACCGACCACTACGGTGGTAGCTTAATTTTGCCGATGGATTAAGAACGGCTAATCATGCTTCACCACGAGCGCTTCGTACTATTATTTACTTATTATTATCCACATTTACTTACCTACCAAAACAATACAATTTCCACCCGAAACAGTTCAATGACACTACAGTATTGACAACACGCAAAAAGGTAATTTGCAGACATCTTCGTCTTAAAACACCATAAAGTACCATCAGACTGAGTGCTTTTTATGATATTAGGTTATATTGTTACGATCCATTTAGAAAATTAACTAGCACCTGTATACTTCGTATATGTAACTGTGGCACATAGAAAGAATGCAGTAGTTCAAGTCGGTATTGATATTGGAATTTAAGCTGCAGTTTATGTTGTTGGAAACTTGAACTTATGCTACACTAATCTTAGTCAGTATGTATCAATTAAGTCAAGACTCGGTAACAATTAGGTTTGTTGTAGAGATTTAGAGGAGGTTTATGCCATGGCATAGCGAGAGCTAGTGCAGAGGGAAGATGAATTTGCAATTTGTAACCCAGTTAACATTGATTAGTTTTTAAAATAAGATTTATTACCTCTGATTATCCCTTTCAATTACGATTATGGTCAAACACTAGACTAAAAAAAGTTTAAAAAAATCGCGCTTGTTTGTACATGGATGAAAAAGAACTTTCTAATGACTAAAATCTGCCAGATCATTAGAGTTGGAATACTGCACATTATTTTACTATGTCACGTGAACAAATTGAGTGAAATTGCGATTTAATAATGTCATACAGCTTGTCCCGCAATTCTCAGCTTTGACAACACTTAAGTGCTAACCGAAGTAAGTAACTTATGAAGATAGACAGTTACATAATGCTGTGTTTACAAAGTGCTTAACTAATATTGTAATGATTTATGTATACGCTTTCGTACTAATGCTTGTGCTGTGTGAAATAATACTTGTGTTTTCTCTTTTTTCTTCTTCCTTTTTAAATTCTAATCTCCCATAAAATCTAGTGGGTGCGTGTGTCAAAAAGACAAATTCTGTAATTACCCCTAACATGAGTTTGCAACGATAACGTAATTGCTACTCGCTAGCGACTATGGTGAACTTTTTGTTTGAAATATACGAAAAAAAATCCGATAGAGGCGCTACTCCAATCGCAATACAAAATGTTCATCGTAGTCGCTATACATATGAATAACAGTAGTACCCAACTGATAAGGCGCGTCATGAATCTTCGTTCGCACAGAAAAGAAAGTATGGCTCCGAAGATTAACGAAAGAATGCTTAAAGCTTACAATCAACCTTAGATTACTACTATAAGGTTCATAATACACTGCAGCTCTTAGTTCCGTCTCACTCGGCACGGCGCGCGCTAACATGGCGGCAGCTGCCGACCAATAGCGTTACCCGCGCCCGCGCTTTGAAAATGTATCTCCTGCGCAGGTACATCGGTAAGCCATATCAGTTGGGTAATACTGTACTTTATATTTCAAATTGCTCAATTGGTATGAAATGTAGCATGTACGTTTCAGCTAATTTTTTTTATATTATATCGCATGCAAAAAATATTAAAGAATTATTAATAAAATTATTCAGAAATTAATTTCATTACATTAATATTTGATACAAGAATGTCAGAATGACATGCACAATAAAAGTCTAAGTTACCATAGAAAACTCATGGTAAGGGTAGGTAGTACTTACTATAAAAGTTGTAGGTTCACGCGTGACCCCACGCAACTCGACACAGGGGGCACTAATCGGTGATATGACTGATAAGACCTTAAAGCATCTCGCAGACAGCCGCGGTCTTCAGTTGTAGTTATTGCGTCAGCAATTAGTATTAGCTTATGGATTAGGAAGTAGTTAAACAAGCCAGGGCCTGACAGTACCGCACCAGTCCGCGGCTGTCTGCGAGACCCTTAAGAGGAAATGCTGGTGGCGTTTGTTCCACACAAACGTAATCCTCAGTTTCCTCTCTGGATAATGACACTAGAGCAATGATTATTTTACCACGCAATCTGTAGGTACCACTGTATGTCCCTCGGTTCTCCATAAATTAATTATTATAAGAATTAGGAGCCTTCTAATATCACAAAAACATACCATTTTTAACGCCCTTGTCAGACGTCCAGCGAACAAATTTCGCGAATATAAAAAAACAAAGAAAAACCGACAGACATAGCCAAAGCCCTTCTTATTATGATTCTTGAATTTTTTATTTAAATCGATCCAGTTTTTGAGGAGAAAACCGGGGATTACGAAAAGCGATTTCGTCTAATTTAAATAGGTATATTCGGTCTAAGCTGTAGTTGTCTCTATCGCCCTCGGGCGGGATAGCTCGGGCACAGCGCGACAGCAATAGATATGTTAAAAACCTATTTTTCAAATTTCTTGTAGCCAAAGCCTCTTAATCAAAGAACACCTGCTAATCACGTCACCTTTCCAGTTGGATGCGTCTCTGCTTCCTCACGGACCCTCGAGGCAAAGTACCCGTGAAGGTAGTCGCCAGAACCTTCGCTTCAGGCAAGACTGAGAAGCTAGTCTACCAGTGTCTGTCAGAACTGGGTCTACCTTCAGGGAAGAATGATGCTATGGACCGGGAAGCGTTCACGTTTGACAAGTTCTACGCGTTGTATCACAAGATATGTCCGAGGAATGATATTGAGGAGTTGTTTAGATCTATGTAAGTAGCTCGTAAATCTGTCTGTAGATAAATCTTAGGATCCCTTTTTTTAGACTATTACGCATATTAAAATTATTTTGGTTAAAGTCGACTACGCTATGGACCACCAGTATTATGATTATGAATCATTCTTTTTTGAAGCAATACCGTAATGAAGATCGTGACTTCATGAGTCCGAATCCTACAATGAGCTGGAGCTTTCGGTGTAGGAAAACATCGTGAGGAAACCATAGCACGGTGGTAGACATTGTAGTACTTGTTTGGCTGACTACCAACCCTCAAGTTGAAAATCTGTCGTCAAGCACGTACCGGTGTATTCTGGCAGTTAAACTTGAGAACCAGATGCCTTCTAAGCTTTGTAAAGGTCGGCAACACATCGTAAATCTACAGGCGACGGTTAAACACCACATAATAATCCTAATGTTCCAGTACCCAAGGAAAATCAGACCGCATAAACCTGGACCAATTCGTGAACTTTATGAATGAGAAACAACGAGACCCAAGACTCAACGAGATCTTATACCCCTTGTATGATGAGAAGAGAGCTGCTGAAATCATCACCACTTATGAGCAGAATGAAGAGGCGAAGAATGCTAGTACGTATTTTCATTTTCGTCTGGATTTTATTTTTAGGAAAAGTTGGGGATGATTTTGGCTTAGAAGCATTGGCGTAGCTAGGGATCATGTCCAGGGGCCAGGCGTCCAGCTGAACTTAACCACAGGTAAATCTAAAGTGTTTTGCCAACGGTATCTGTATAAAAAGCGAGTATAACTCTTCAATACTGTCGGTTTTTTTATACGACTAATCGGTAAACAAGCATACGGCCCGCCTGATGGTAAGCGGTTACCGTAGCTATGTGGACGCTTGCAACACACGAAGCTTCGCTCACGCGTTACCGACCTTTCCCCCCCTCCCCTATGAGCTCTGTGACCTTACTCATGCGCAGGTACAAACGTAAAGTTATTTGATCAATATTTGTCTGCGGTATTCTGTAAGGTGGAGGTACTTCCCCAGTCGAGCTACTCTTTGAGCGAATAAACGCTACGCTCTACCTCTGATCATCCAAATTTCAATCTCGATTATTCAAGGGCAGGCAAAGAAGTTTCTTAGGTGGGCATTGCCCACTCTTTTTTTGCGACTCGTCGAAAACTTTGGCTACCTATGGGGGGCAGACCCCGAGAGGTAGACCAGAAAACCAGGTAGAGTAATTCCTTAAAATTGTCATTACTAACTCAAAACTTTGTCCCTAGAATGCCTAACAAAAGACGGTCTGATCCGTTACCTGATGTCGGACGAGAACGCGCCAGTATTCCTCGACCGGCTGGACTTCTACATGGACATGGACCAGCCGCTAGCTCATTACTACATCAACTCGTCCCACAACACTTACTTGTCGGGGAGGCAGTTCGGTGGCAAGAGTTCCGTGGAGATGTACCGACAGGTTCTACTGGCTGGGTGCAGGTGATTGAATAAACTACCTTGGAATAAAACTTGGGATCCTTTTTTTATACTTGAAGCAGGTAAAACGCAGGCAGAAGATAGTTATGTATATGGGAGTGTTGCTGGGGATTACGTGGGGACTTACGCCTTTTTATATTCAGCTTAGGTTTAAGAAAATGTATGATGCTGATTTTGGTTGAATTTTTTTTGTAATTCAGAGGGCCAACTACAAGCTCTTAAAACAATGTTATTATAACCTTGTTTGTCCTTTGACCTGTTTTAACGTCGGATGTCAAAGAAGGACAAAATACAAATAAGGTTATAATAATAATGTTTTAAGAGCTTGTGGTTGGCCCTCTGAATTACAAAAAAGTTTCAACCAAAATCAGCGTCATAAATTTTCTTCAGGCAGATAGTTTATTGCTACGATGACGTCATCATAGACGGGAAAATGTATAACATTACACGAAATAAACAATATTTTTCTCTACTTGACGTCCTCCTGGTCCTGGAAAGGTCCACAAAAATAACAAACTTTCAGAAATTTTTGACAGGCCATTTGGCGCAGTTAGTTATGATTCTACCTTACGCGTCGTGGGTTCGATTCTCACACAGGACATTCAGTTGTGTGCATGAACATGTCTGTATGTCCTGAGTCTGGTATGTAATATATCAGTTATCTGGTTTCCAAGCTCTGCTTAGTTTGGGATCAGATGACCGTGTGTGAGGAATGTTCCATCCAGGCTAATTATTTTATGTGCAAGATAAAATCTGACCTAAACACTACCTTCAATAATTCTAGATGCGTAGAACTGGACTGCTGGGACGGTAAAGGTGAAGATGAAGAACCTATCATCACCCACGGCATGGCGATGTGCACCGACATCTTGTTCAAAGACGTCATCTACGCCTTAAGAGACACTGCCTTCGTGACGTCAGACTACCCAGTGATCCTCTCGTTTGAGAACCACTGCTGCAAGGCCCAGCAGTACAAGCTGGCTAAGTACTGTGATGAGATCCTAGGGGATTTACTGCTAAAGGAACCTCTGGCTGAACACCCGGTAAGTTGACCATTGACCATTTGGATGTGTTTACTTTTTGGCAAAGATTTCAGTGAGAAAGTTCTTGCAGCAGTGAACATGTGACGTTGTCTGTCAATATAAACCTAATACAAACATGAATAATTGATAACTGTTTTACAAAAAACTCAAACCGACTTCAAAGTACACTATTACTACTAAAAAGTAATCAAATCTTGACCTGACGAAATCGGGACCAAACAGAAACTGTACACTTCCAAACAAAAAAATAATTTTCCAAATCGGTTAATAATTGACGGAGTTATGAGGTAACAAACATAAAAAAAAAAACGAATTGAGAACCTCCTCCTTTTTTTGAAGTCAGTTAAAAACTGGCTTTCTACCCCCATTGTTCCGATCGATGTTTTTTGGTATTAAAATTTATCCAAATTCGTTCTACCCTGTGGTTCTACCGTTGCAGAGTTGTAGATAACAAGCACAGACTCCCACGCAAACACACACACACATAGGGAAATTAGTCTTCGAAAATCTGGTCCTAGTTAGTAAGTCGGCGAGCAACCGTACAGCCCGCCTGATGGCCGCCGATGGTAACCGGTTTCCGTAGCCATATGGACGCTTGCAATACACGAGGCATCACTCACAGGTTATCGACCTTTCCCCCCTCCACAATGAGCTCTGGCCACCTTACTCACGCGCAGGAACACAACATTCAATTATTTCACTGCAGTATTCTGTAAGGTAATGGGATTATCTGTAGATGATCCATTCAGTTAGACACGAAAACATATCTTAATCAGAAGAAATAAGGTTCCTTTTTATATTTCCAGCTGGAACCAGGTCAACCACTCCCCCCACCCTCGTTACTCAAACGCAAGATCATGATCAAGAACAAGCGGCTCAAGCCCGAAGTCGAAAAGCAAGAGCTGGAGCTGTTCCGTCAGGGACAGTTCGTCATTGAGGACGAGGAGAAGGAAGACGCCTCTGCTGTCGCCATCTTGGATAAGAAGGTGGGTCTTAATAAATTCTTGTTTTATCGTTGATTTCTTTCATATCATCATCGCCCAATAATCTCCTATTGCTGATCACAGGCCTCCTTTAAAAAATGAGGGTGAAGGAGAATGGGCAGATACTCCACCACTGCGGATCAGTAGAGGAAGGCTAGTGGTCAACCTATTGTTCCTCCAACTAGCTTAACGACTATTCATAATTAAGTGATAACCGGGACCAACGGCTTTACATGCCTCCCGAAGCACGGAAACGCTCGATTTGAACCACTAGGCGGTCGGTCACCCATCTAGGTATTGGCCACACCGGTCAAAGTCAAAGCCATTTATTCAATTTAGGCCCCAGAAGGGCACTTATGAAGGTCACATTTACTGAAGTTACCACCGGTTCGGAACTCGGCCTTCAACTGAGAAGAATCCCGCAAGAAACTCAGCAAGGTTACATTTTTTAAATATTTTTTGGACAATCTGTCTATGTTTGGCTTTTTTTTCCGGTGGCAGTTAAAATTTGCCGATTGATTAAGAACGGCTAATCATGCTATACCACGATCGCTTCTTTCATATAGCTTGCGAGATCCAACGTTTGAAAATGCTGTTCTAAAAAGCCTGCATAAATCTCTTCACACCCTTTTTGAAGAACCCCATGCTGTAGTCCCTTGGGAAAACCACGGCGAGGAGCTCATTCCACAGTCTGAGCGTCAGCGGAAGGAAGCTCCTTTGAGACCGCACAGTACGAAACCATTTCGGTTCCATTGTGCGAGGATGAACCTCCCGTCGATGGAGAGTTGCGATGGTAGAAGGTAGCCGAGGACATGAAGTCAAACAATTCTACAGAAATCCGTTGTACGAGCAGTAGAACATACATAAGGAGGCAAAGTCTCCAAGGGGCTCTAAACCGCTTGTGAGCTCGGGATCGTCGACAATTCTAATGGCACATCGCTAAACCCAGTTTAAAGGCTCAAGCTGGTATCCAGGTGCCCCGGCCCACAGATAACAGTAGTACTTCAAGTGAGGCTGGACTTGCGATTTATAAATAAAGTTGCAGCCTTTGTCCTAAAGTGAAGTACTGCCTCGCTCTGTTGAGTACACCGAACTTCTTGGATGCCAGCTTAACCTTGTCCTCCAAGTAACTACGGAACAGAACGTCACTAGAAATGTTGACGCCAAGGATCCCAATACTTTTACTGATGTTCAGGAAAGTTTTCTGGAATTGTGGAGTCACAGACCATGGGGTTTTCTTAGCGGTGAACACGCAGGCTTGTGTCTTAGAGGGATTAAAATGGACTTGGTTTAGTCGACCCCAATCGGAGACGCTAGTTAGTGTACTCTCGATTTCAGACACAACCGGCTTGTGTCTGAAATCGAGAAGGAATATTTGCATGGCCCAATGAGCATCCTTTGTACTATCCGTATTCCGCATAGCAATGAATGCCGTCAATAGACAGCATATCATTTATATGCAGAAGGAACAGTGTTGGGGTCAGCACAGAGCCTTGCGAGACGCCAACATTTATGTCCATGTTATCGGAGCAGCTACCCTCAATGACGGCTCTAATGCATCTGCTGGACAGAAAGCTAGCGACCATTTGCATAATCTCTCGGGAAGCCCGTATACTGGTAACTTCGATAGGCGACCCCAGTGCCAGACCCGATCGAATGCCTTCGCCACATCTAGGCTCACTGCCAATGTCAAGTTTCTTTTGAAGCTATATATGCTTCTGCCACATCATCAATAAAAACAAAAAATGCTAAGATTGAGTAAGACACATCAGTTTTACATCATAATGGTTCACGAACAATTTGTTTGAATGATGATACCTGTTGCAGCCCGAAGAGATAGTGGCGGAAGCGGCGGTGGCGGGCGAGGACGCGCCGCCGCCCGTCGCGTACACCGGCTCCACCACCAACGTGCACCCCTGGCTCTCCTCCATGGTCAACTACGCGCAGCCCATCAAGTTCCAGGGCTTCGAGGAGGCTGACAGTATGTATACTATACACTACACCACAGATATAGCTAGTAGCAGAAGCAGAGGTGTCGAGAGACGACGCCCGCTAACGATCCGGTATTCATATGTCCGTATCCATATACAGATCCCAAATTTCATATCCGTAACATTCTTGATTAACCTCATATAGTAGTAAACACGCGCGTTGCTTCCCACGGGCACTAGAACTAATAGGTTTTTTGTTAAAAATTTCATTTATAATACAAGCTTTTTTTGGTAACTGTACTTTTTTGTTGACTGTACTTACATTGTCATCCAATATACTAATGTATACATACCAAATATCAAGTAAATCCCACCACTAGAAGTGGGTGAAATTCGACATGCAAGATTTGACCCCAAAATACATACATACTTGCAAGTTAAAAATCTTTTAAAATTCCGATAGAATAATCCTTATACGTATTTCAGAAAAGAATATATACCACAACATGTCCTCATTCGCGGAGACGACCGGCATGAACTACCTCAAGCAGCAGGCCATAGACTTCGTCAACTACAACAAGAGGCAGATGTCCAGGATATACCCTAAAGGCACCAGAGCTGATTCCTCCAACTACATGCCACAGGTAAGCTACTTGAAGCTTACACCAGTTTATATGTTTTAGGACCAAAATTACCTCGTATAGTACTTATCCATGAGATAAAAATGGCTGTGGTGATAAGCTATGCAGCTAAGAAAGATAGAGTAGAAATCCCCAAGAAGGTTAAGCTTGCTTACCTCCTTCGGCGACATCATTACTGACCATGGTGAAATTGTGGCCATCATAATCCCATAAGTAGAAGAACTAACACATGTTATGACTAGAGGAATTATGAAATCAAACTGGAGAATGAATCCAGCTGGCTGTAGCAAATATTTTCTTTTTTGTGTTCAATTAAATGGGCTCGCGTTTGGCCACTGACCCGCCCATAAGGTACGATGACGAAACATATGGAGCACGCTTACCCAAAAGAAGCCCTACATTTAGAGATAGGCTATAGTTTTCTGCTTTATTCTTCCTTCTTTGTCTACCCTATATTATCTCCGTCCGTCTCTCTCGCACATCTCCCCAACATCCACCCAAGCTACCCCATTCAGAGCGCAAGCTTGAGCCGCGCGCTATCTCGTCATTGAGTCGAAACACCAGGCATCATTTAAAACTAAGGTTTCAAATAAGGTTTATTTCAGGTAAAACGCGTCTATTAAACACTTGGCCATAATTTGAAACCTTATAGAATAAGACGTGTTTGCTATCGTCTGCTGGTAGTGGATGCCAATGTGATTTTATCCTTATAGCATAAAGTCACATTGGCATCTCTCTGGCCTTGAAATACCCTCGATTGTATGAGTCAGGAAACACAGAACACCACTCCCTTGCTGTCCGCATTATAAATGAGGATGCAAACCGCTGTGTCCGTATTTTCGGTATGTCAACAATGTACGGGTGGACGGTGTCCCGGCTTGTGGTTCGGTGTAAAAGTGGAGATTGTGGATTTTTACAGAATCTCAATACTTTTCTTTTCTCCTAGGTGTTCTGGAACGCGGGTTGCCAAATGGTGTCCCTGAACTTCCAAACATCCGACCTGCCGATGCAGCTGAACCAGGGCAAGTTTGAATACAATGGCAACTGCGGCTACTTGCTGAAGCCAGACTTCATGAGACGAGCCGATCGCAGTTTTGATCCCTTCGCAGACGCGCCGGTAGATGGCGTGATTGCTGCTCAGTGTTCTGTGCAGGTTAGTACGTTAACATCAGTCGACAATTTAGGTGTTCTTGCGCAATCTTGCGCCTGTCTTCAAAATGATATGATTCCAGTTAAAGTAACTAAAATGTCTTTTATCAAGCAGAGGTTTCTTTTTTTATTCGGTTAGCCAGCATAGCGCCTGATGGTAAGCGGTTACCTTAGCCATATGAACACACGGGGCATCACTCACGCGTACCAACACCTCCCCCTCCCAATAAGCTCTGGCGACCTTACTACAAAATTTAAAATTCAAAATCATTTATTCAAATAGACCTTCGCAGGCACTTATGAAAAGTCTGACTCTAATACCGGTTCGGAAGGTTGCATTTGCTGAGAAGAGCCGGCAATAAACTCAGCAATTACTCTTTTCAAAACAAGCTTAGATTCATTACATAATATTAACATTCTAATCGCACTGACAACAATTGCGTGCCCCGGCGCGGCGGCAAAACTACAAAGTAGACTGAATCTACGCGCAGGAACACAACATAAAGTTATTTGGCTGCGGTATTCTGTAAGGTAGAGGTACTTCCCCAGTCCACCTGCTCTTTGAGCGAATTAACTCTATGCTCTACCTCTCTTTCGTTAATTGACAAAGCCATAATATATAGTGCCATATATAGTGGCTCATTTCGTGGAAGACAATAATATACTTAAAGCTGTAGTAGCTTCTCTCTGCACTTGCATCCCCCCTGGCGTATGTATAAGTGTTTAGATCAAAATCTGATATCCACACAAAAAATGCCTTGCTCGATTTTCTTGCCGAGTCTTCTCTTCCGAACCGAAGTGTATACAGGTGGTTTAGTAAACTGTAACGCTAATAAGTGTCTTACCAGAGCTACCAAGGCCTAAATGAATAAATTACTATTATTACTTTTATAATTTATATTGGCACCCAAGATATAGCAACCATTTTGAAATGAAAATACTTGTTTGACCCCATAAAATCAAACATCATAATCCTAGATTCCATACCCATTACCCAAATCAGAAAAGCTGAGAGCAAATATCCTTGTTTAAAATTGAATTTGTTTCTCGGAAATTGGCGATATCCACAGAAGAACTTGGAATGAAAAATTAGTGTCTTGGTACCTATCTCTTCGGAAATGTGTGTGAAATGAAAGATTTACCTTAAACATCAACCAAAATCATCTGCGATAGTAATATACGCTGTGAACTCAAAAACTCTGATACTCTGTTCTAAAATCTCTTTTTCCCCTCAGGTAATAGCAGGGCAGTTCTTATCAGACAAGAAGATCGGTACATACGTAGAGGTGGACATGTACGGTCTCCCTTCAGACACGATCCGGAAGGAGTTCCGGACGCGGATGGTGCCCGCTAACGGACTTAATCCGGTCTATAATGAAGAGCCGTTCTTGTTCCGGAAGGTTAGTAAAATCGGTGCAGTGACTTTTGCAAGTCCCTTATAAGTAAGATCTGCGTGTACTATTAGAGATTGCAGCCAGTCATTCCCCTAGTAAAAGTTTTTGTTTTAAAAAAGCTTCAATAGGTACTCGATGTATACTAAACTAGATGTCCCGTGCCGTTTTACCCACGTTCCCGGGATACAAATTAGCAAAAACAGTTTTTCCAATCCGACTGGTAGTTCCAGAGATTGGCCCGTTTAAACAAACAAAAACACTTAATTATATTAGTATAGAAATCTTTGGATCAATATATCTAGATCAGCAGGGCTATTTTAAAATGCTCGGATTCGATATCGGAAACGGATTCAAAAACTACCGAGACGATTTTCCGCAATTGCTATTTTAATTTCCGAATTCGAATATTTTTCATGTTTCTTTACGGAAATATCAATTCGATTCATTGAAAAGTTTCCGGAAATTAAAATAGGAATTGCTGATATTCGCCTCGGAAATTTTTGAATCCGTTTCCGATATCGAATCCGACGTTTTAAAATAGCCCTGCAGGTCCTAAAAAGTACAGTAGTACCCAACTGATAAGGCGCGTCGTGAATCTTCGTTCGCGCAGAAAAGAAAGTATGGCTCCGAAGATTAACGAAAGAATGCTTAAAACTTACAATCAATCTTAGGTAACTACTATAAGGTTCATAATACAGTGCAGCTGTTAGTTCCGCCTCACTCGCGCGTGAGGCCGCTCCGCTCCGCACGGCGCGCGCTAACATGGCGGCAGCTGCCGACCAATAGCGGTTTCCCGCGCTTGAAAATGTATCTTCTGCGCAGGTACATCGGTAAGCCATATCAGTTGGGTACTACTGTATGCGTATTTCAAAATCCAATCCAACAGTCTGTTTATTTTAGTGTAACTTCTTAAGACCACTCAATTCGCCATACTTTTCGTTAGATGTTTTGAACAAATTAGTATCTTGTGCACTATATCTAGCCGTGGATCTAGGCGAAATTAAAAAAAAAGTGTGAAACAAATTCAGTAAAATCCTCCGAAAAACAGACATTTTGCTCAAATTTTACCTGAACTTTGGCCATATCTAATGTACCTATAAATTTTAAAAGTAAAGAAAACATTTAGATACCGGTCTTGCAAATGTATTGGAGATTCTAAATAACTAACATTTTTTTCACAAACTTGTAAGATTTTTTCACAAGAAGTATACGCCTGGAACAAGTTTTATGATATGCGAAATCATGAATGACGACCTAGCGAAGCGGCCGCGAGTGATCAGCGGAATTTACCGACTGATAACCGACGGTTCTGATGCTATCTCTCTTTTTTCGCAGTCAAACATTACGTTGGATGAAACAACAAGCTTTTAGACTATGCTTGCGCGTTGAAGTTGCGCCGGCCACAGAGGGCTGCCTTAATGCACGTTTGGTTGGAAACCAACATGAGAAATATGTAACGACCGTGACACTGCAATGCATCTTTTATATACACTTTACTTCTATCGGGCACCCTACGGCACATCTTATAATTCCGCGATAAACAAAAAATCTGATCATCAATACCCTCAGGTGGTCCTCCCAGACCTGGCGGTCCTGAGGCTGGGAGTATACGACGAGAACGGCAAGCTCCTCGGTCAGCGGATCCTGCCACTCGACGGGCTCCAAGCTGGATACCGCCACATATCGCTCAGGACTGAAGCCAACTTCCCCATGTCGCTGCCCATGCTGTTCTGTAACATTGAGCTCAAGATCTACGTGCCTGATGGATTTGAAGGTACGACTTTTGGAAATAGCACAATAATAACTCAATTTACAATTGTATACAGACAGGGGGAGGGGGCATCGGTGCATTTTCCAACAAGGGGTCTAAATAGGCCTTTTAACGCATATTGGTGCATGTTTTTCTCTCTCTCAAGACCAGCTGTTGGAACACACCGATAGGTGCTTATAGCGACAGATTTTCAACTTGAGGGTGGTAGCCAGCTAGATAGTGTATAAAATGAATATCAAAAAATATTCTAGGATCTAATGAAAATTTCTGAGACTGAAATCTATTCTGCAAGTTATAGTCGCAGTAGTGGCCTTTTTACCTCCCTTGTCTTTGGTATTGAAGTTTATTTTTACCCACGACGGAAAGTTTAAGGTGAGGTTTTTAGAACGAATGTTCCCATTTATCTCTAAAACGGTTTGACCGATTTCGATACGGTTTTCGTTAAAAGGTTTGTGATTCATCGGCGAAGGTTCTTAGATAGGTGTTATGGTGCTAACTCGCCAGAGGGCACTGCAATAAACATTTTTCTTCATGCTTTTGTATATGAACTGCTGAGGGTCTGATGATAGAGCAGACGAACATCTTCGGTAACTATGTGGATGCACGTAGCTGGTTAACCATGATTGAGCTTTTTTATTCATAAAAAAAAACTTAAAACTTAACTTAAAATATTAAGTTTACATCCGTCGTGGGTTTTTTAAAGCCACTAAGCTAAGCATACGGGCCGCCTAATAGTTAGCGGATCCCGTATAGAGTAAAGACGCTTGTAGCACCAGGGGTAACGGGGCACGCAATTGTTGTCAGTGCGACTAGAATGTAAATATTATGTAATGAATTTAGGCTTGTATTGAAAAGAGTAATTGCTGAGTTTATTGCCGGCTCTTCTCAGCAAATGCAACCCTCCGAACCGATATTAGAGTCAGACTTTTCATAAGTGCCTGCGAAGGTCTATTTGAATAAATGATTTTGAATTTGAATATCATTCGTGCGTTGCCGCCCTGCAAAAATCTCTACCCTTATCGTAGAAATGAGACTGATATGACATGGTTGCAAGGGTTATTCAACCATACAGCCTTTTCATATTAATATGTATAAAAATTTCTTTGTCGTTTGTTATAAATGAATATAAGGTCAGGTTTCAGTAAAATAGTGGCAGTTCTACTAAAACTTTTCCTGGACTTTTTGGAACAACTTGAAAAGTCACGAGACACGTAATTAATTCAATTTACATTGTTGCAGACTTCATGGCCGCGTTGTCAGACCCTCGCGCTTTCATGGGAGCTGCTAAAGAAAGGACCGACAACATGAAGCAGATGGGTATCGAGGAAAGTGGGCCCGAGAAGAAGGTGCAGATCGACGAGAAGAAAGAAGGTAACCACGCCCTAGAGGCTTCATGGATCATCATCATAGATTTTTTGTTACGCCATTACGGGCGACGAAGACGATGGGAGACGGTAATATCGCAAGGGTCGTAATGTCCCTTTTTTTTACTGTGTATAGGTCTGTGTTTGACCACAATCTCACCTTGGTAAGTGATGGTGTGGCCGAAGGTGGTAGGCACACAAAGTCTAGAAGAGACTCTCAAGTGCAACAGTCGGAACACCGGTAGGTGCTTTTAACTTGAGAGTGGTAGCCAGTAAGACGGGAACTGTAGGGAGCGGTATGTATGGTTTTCTTCACCGAACACATAAGCTTCGTAGACGTCACTACCCCTGAGCTATAGTCACCTTTTTATTGGGGATTAGTGGGTTTATTTCGTGAGGAATTTGCTAAAAAATGAAACTTTGCTGAGTTTCTTGCCGGATTCTTCTCAGTTGAAGGCCGAGTTCCGAACCAGCGGTAACTTCAGTAAATGTGACCTTAATAAGTGCCCTTCTGGGGCCTACATTGAATAAATGGCTTTGACTTTATTTAGGGGGTTCTTTATATTATCTAGTCTAGTTTTATGTCACTTTAACGAAAATGAATCAAGGTTTTGATTGGTTTGTGAGGAGATAGAAAACAGAGAAAATAGGCAGACAGTCGCGACGATGTATGTGGATAAAATAAGAAATGATCACTTATGCAACGCATTTTAGGAACTTGTCCAAATAACATTATTGGGCAATCCGTTGCATAGTCGATTCCTGATTTAATTTCAAAAGTACGGGCTAATTTATGAAGAAACTATCTTGTTCTTGATACAATATGATATTATCTTCCAAGATTCAAGAAGAAAACCTTCAAAACGGATCTAAAAGTGAAACGCAATAATCTCACACAGCATAACCCTGTTTCCCAAACACTCGGCGTTAATTTTAAGCCAGTGTTTACGTTACCAGTACACTCGGATGGAAATAGACGGATTCATAATTTCCGCCGAGTATTTACACTAAATACGTAAACCGACTGAGTTGCGCGGGCGCGCGATGTATGACAGGAGATATATTTTCGGAGCCATCCTTCTTAATATTTGGATGTGATGGGTTAACTTTTAGCGGGGACTTTAAACGTCTTAAAGTCCCCGCTAATAGTTTTTTTTTATTCTACTTAGGTGGCAAAGAAGCATACGGTCCGCCTGATGGTAATCTGTTATTGTGGCCTATAGATGCTTGTAACACCAGAGGTATCACACGTGCGTTGCCAATTGCCAACCCTTCTTGAAAATGGGTTTGATGATAAGTTGGGAGGGTTCGCTGTAAGCCTAGTGTCATTTGCCACCGCTCTGGTCCCCACACACTGCCAGTAGCGCATCGTCATGGAGCCATGTATCCAGTATTATTGGGTTCTATCAAGTATTAAACAAGTTATCCCTCGTGTCAAAAGTTACCCCTCATGGACCATTTGGACCAAATAACCTTCTAATTCTTGACGAAAAACAACCAATTCAAGATTAATTACCTAAATACTTTCCTAGTCAATAATATATAATAATAAGCGGCGGTCAGCTGGCGCAGTTGGTTAGGACTCCAGTTAAGATTCCACCTATCGCGCCGCAGATCGTGGGTTCGATTCCCACACAGGACATGCATATATGTGCATGAACATGTCTGTATATCCTGAGTCTGGGTGTAATTATGTATATTAAGTATGTATTTACGAACAAAAAGTAGTGTATGTATTATATCAGTTATCTGGTTTCCATAGTACCAAGCTCTGCTTAGTTTGGGATCGGATGACAGTGTATGAGGAAAGATATTTATTTATTTAAACTAGTATAAGAACTTTACACCACAAGTAGAAATTCTGAATCAAGTATGTGTAGGCGTTCACAAAATAACGCCCATCGCTTGTAACTCGCACCGCACACTAATCATTCGTGCACTCTTTCGTCTACATGTCTATCTGTAGGTACATAACTTGTGCGCGCGCGTATAGTACAATCCTGCGTTTAACCGCCGACGCCGACAAGTTAATCCGCGTTATAAAAACGATATTGATATTTTCAATAAACAAATATTACTGATGGAGGAGTCTTCAGTGTCCGACAGACATTCTTTAGGTAAAGTTTTATTTTTGAGTGTTGTGATATGTTGAAACGTCAGAATAACATCAAGGTTTACATTAGAAGTAATGTTTTATTTATAACTAATGTCTCGTGAACATAGGTAGTATTTAGAAACTAATTCGACTAACATCTACTTTCTTAACTACGCATTGTCTTCATAACTCCATACAAAAACGAATGGCCCTAGGTCAGTTGCTTCAAACGACTGCCTTACTTTGACCAGGTAGTCAGTCCACCTAGAAATAGTTTTGCAGTAACTATATCCAAAAGACAATCTAATGATTTAAGCCAGTCATAGAACAACTAACTCCCTTTTCTTTCTAACCAGTTTCTCTACTAATGAAGAAGCTCCAAAAAGGTAGCTGACGTATCACAGTCTACAAAACAAATATTTAAACTAGCTGCATTGAATCTTCAATCTATGACCGATTTTATCAACCCTAATATAAGAGTAAGAAAGACAAATATTGAATACCTCGCGTAATTATAATCCGTCATAGTCGTCCGTCATGAGTTTCTTGCCGGAGTCTTCTCAGTTTAAGTGTATTCCGAACCGGTGGTAAATTCAACTGTATGTACCAATTTAACGTTCATAAGTGCCTTACTAGGGCCTAAACTGAATAAATGACTATTTGATTTTGATTTTGATCATAATTCCCCCAGAACCTCCTCTAGTGTTCGAACCGATCACAGTGGAGTCCCTCCGTCAGGAGAAGGGCTTCGTGAAGACCGGCAGGAAGCAGCAGAAAGAGCTGGAGGCAATGAGGAAGCGCCACTCCAAGGAGAAGATGACCCTGCAGAAACAACAATGCAGCGCGTTGGAGAAAATGATTAAGGGGAAAAAGTAAGTACTTTTGTACCTGTTGGACCCACTTATCCAGACCATATCGCAGTGATTTTGAGAAAATTACGTCTATAGTCTGAGTTGTGACTGCTCTTGTTTCGACTAACTGAAGGTTGTTATTGTGTTTGCCGATTTGTAATTTTTGGTCTCTACTTTGATTGTATTCCTGTTGGACCCACTTATGCAAACCACATCACAGTGATTTTGAGAAAATTACGTCTATGGTCTGAGTTGTAACTGCTCTTGGTTCGACAAACTGAAGGTTGTTATTGTGTTTGCTGATTTGTGATTTTTGGTCTCTACTTTGGTTGTATGAGTATTATTTTAGATTTTCAAAGTCAAAAACTCGGTTCAGCGGCGTTTATCGACGATTCCGAGCTCACAAGTGCTTTAAAGCCCCCTATTCTGAGGAGAGACCTGATGACAATGTTCTGAGAAATTGTTTGACTTGCTGCCCACGGCTACCTTCCACCATCGCAACTCTCGCCATCGACGGGGAGTCCATCCTCACACATTGGAACGTAAATGGTCTCGCATTGTGTGGTTTCAAAGAAGCTTCCGACCGTAGATGTTCAGGTAGTGAAATAAGCTCCTCGCCGTGGTGTCCCTAAAGGAGGTCCAGTTTAGGGTTCTTCGAAGAGATTTCAGCAGGGTCAACAACGTGAGAGTGGTGCCTCTGGTATGTTTGTTTGTATGCTGCCTTAGATAGTTAACACTTTATTATACACCAAAAAACATTTAACAAAAACAAAAGAGTGTGAACATATTAATTACTGTACAAAGGGCCGTCTTATCGCTAAGAAGCGATCTCCTCCTGAGTACCTTAGTAGGTGGTATTTTTAATCGACTTAAAAAAAGGAGATTATCATTTCGACACGTATCTATGTAATATTATTGGAACTGCAATATATTCACATATGATTATCTATTAGGGCTTCCAAACAAATATACAAAATTTTATAGGTGTTATGTATGTTTGTTTGTCCACGCATATCTCCGAAGATATAATCGGATTGTAACCATTCTTTTTATTGGTTTACATTTACTTCAACTTAGAGAATAGTGCAAGTTTTATCGAAATCGGTTCAGTAGTTTTCAAGATATGGACAAATATGTATGAAGGCCTGGCTTATTAGGCCTGTCAAAGGAAAAACATCTCAAAAACTTGGTCAAATTCTAGGGCAATTAAGAAAAACTAAAAATTATTCTGTAGTTTTCAAGATATGGACAAATAAGTGTGACGGCCTGGCTTTTTGATTCGAGCTACGGGTGTGGTGTCAACGGAAAAATATCTCAAAACCTTGGTCAAATTCTATTGCATTTAAGAAAAACTAAAAATGACGAAATAAAAAAGTCTTCAAATCAGTTTCAGAATGAAGTCGATATTTTTTTTTAAAATACTTTTTTATTATTGCCAACTAATGTTATAACGAAATGTTCCAGCAAAGAGCAACTGAGCACCGACGCATCATTCCGCAAGCTGGTGAACGAGCAGTCGAGCCAGTGGAGCGAGCTGGTCGGCAAGCACCGGCTCGAGGAGTGGACCAGCGCGCGCAGCCGCCTGCACGAGCAGCGGGACCTGCTCAACAAGATGATGGAGCAGACGCAGCTGGCGCAGATGAAGCAGCTCGAGGGGAAACACGAGAGGTAAGGATACTGGAGCGAGCTGCACCGGCTCGAGGAGCGGACCACATACTGAAACCAGATATCATGACAAGATACCAGACTTTTCAGTTCTCATAATGTTCCATGTGACAAAGGCAGCAAGTAAGGTTTGCAAAAAAACTCACTTACATAGCTTTCTTACCATTACCTGACATTATAAATACCCTGTATCTCTCACAGACGGCAAAAATTCCAGATATGTCAAGAAAATTTACGTCTGGTAACCCTCATTCGTGTTAAACGACCTCACCCAGTTAATAACGATTTAATGAACCCAAAAAAACATCCTCAAACGTATACATAACATTAAACTTGAATTGCCAGGGAACTAAAAGAAATGAACGCTCGCCAAACCAAGATCAGCTTGGAGACGAGCAAGGAGGTTGCCAACGATAAGACCCTCAAGACCAAGCAGGAGAAGGACCGCCGTCTGCGGGAGAAGAAGCAGAACAACACCAAGAAGTTCATGGACGAACGCAAGGTAACCACTCATTTTCTTTTTGTACTACTGAATCGGCAAACAAAATGGTTGAAGTGTTTTGTTCTAGTTCACCAGTCGACCTGATTGCTCTTTGATCTTTAGTAATAATTATAGGTATAATATTTCACATAACTAGCTTAGGAGGTTTGTTCATCTTATTGTCTGCTTGTTTCACTTTTTATCACAATAAGACCTGAGAACGGCATCAAAACACATCAAGTCTCAAGAATAACTAGATCACGTTCATCGAAAAAAATCCTAATATATTTGGTGCAGGTTCCAAATTCAATTGATTTAATCTCGACTCAAAATGGACTTGGGAATTGATTGACGTTTCAGAATAAGGACCACAGTACAATTATTTGCAGTATAGTTTTTTTTTCACTAGTCACGAAATTTCCTCCTCGTACATAAACAATTTGCTACTTGCCAATAGATGGCACTGCACAATAACTATTTCTAGTCGACGATAGATGGCGTTACTTATGTTTTCCGAGACGTTCCGTTCACCCATTACGGCTTGAACAATGAACAAATATTTTCCTTCTATCGCATGGGGTTCTTCAAGAAGCGTTTGGAGACATTGTTGCAAGATCAGCAACGCGCGAGTAGCTCTGTAGGTACCTCTGTAGGGCTATTTTAAAACGTCGGAATCGATATCGGAAACGGATTCAAAAAATTCCGAGACGAATTTCAGCAATTGCTATTTTAATTTCCGAAAACTTTTCGATGAATCGAATTGATATTGCCGTAAAGAAACATCAAAAATATTCGAATACGGAAATTAAAAAAGCAATTGCGGAATATCGCCTCGGTAGTTTTTGAATCCGTTTCCGATATCGAATCCGAAGGTTTTAAAATAGCCCTGCTGATGTAGCAATCGTCTATAGGCTTCGGGAACCGCTCTCCATTAGACAGGACGGCATGTAGTATAAAAAAAACTACGTGATCAAAATTTGTTACATAAAATGTGCGAATAAGTAGTGATCTGGAACTTAGCCTTAATGTGAAAACAAAATATGAATAATATTTGTTTTGTTATATTTTCAGACTCAAACGATCAAACAGAACCGTGAGAAGGAGAAGTTGAAGGTGACTCATGACAAACAGATGGAAGAACTCTCCAAGGATGTCGACAATGTAAGCAATTTTCTACCTTTTTTTCAACCCTAGTACCTAGTTACCTTGGGCACTTCGCAGTAGGTACCCGCCTGGCTTTACCTTTAGTTAGTTGAAAATCTACCCTTTGGTTGAAAATCTACCCTTTAGTTGAAAATATACCTACCTACCCTTTAGTTGAAAATCTACCTTTTAGTTGAAAATCTGTTACAAAGTGCTCTGTCAGCAGGGAAGCGAATTGTTTGGATAAAAAATGTACATTGTATTTTGAGCTCTATCTCTATTGTAAAACATACTGTAGCGACATCTATCAGTAACACTAAGATAGTTCACACACTGAAAGGTAGATAGCGTGGCGCCACATTATTCTACATCCTGCATCGCGCTTAAGAAGTTTTCTCGAGAATCTGTATATATACAACTGTCCGACATGTACAGTTGGACCGCAGCCCCAGGCACGATGACCTTTTAAATGGAGGTGTCATCCACCTTGCACCTCCATAATACTAATTACTTCCCGCGGATTCCATCCGAGTCGACTGTAAGTCGCCACCCGTTTTTGGTCTCACATCGAATTTGTACATTATGCAATAGAGACAATGTTCAAAATGCAATGTACAATTTCCGTTGCCTTGCGGCCGTAATATGAAAACCTTATTTTCTATACTTTACTTTCTGCCAGGACTTATGCTAAAATCCCTTCTTCCTTCTTCCAGCTGATCGAAATGTACAAGATGGAGGAATCCGAGTACGACATGGCGAGTAAAACGGAGTTCTTTGCATGAAAGTACCCCGACATAGCTCCGTTGTTCGAGCAAATGACTTGAAGTGTGAGTGGTTAAGTGATCTCCAAAGTTAATTAGATTAGCTTATATACATACTTACCTATAAGGTAAGGTCTAGATCTAGATTTTCGGCAAATACTGTGAACATAAGAATTTATTTTTATAATTTAAGAATGGCAAAGGAAAATAAACCTTATATCTTTATAATAAAGTTCATTTGTATCATACAATTATCCATTGATTTAATAGATTAAACGTTATTGTTAAATAAAAATTATCATTTTCATTTTGCATTCTTAAATTTCAAAAAGTTTTTAACATTATTAACGTTATTTTTAACATTAGGCAGGCGGCAGTATTTTTTCAGTAGCCGAAATATGAAACGATATATATTTACCAGAAAAAAATCGGTAATAATTGTTAACTATTCTGCCCATCGTTTTTTAAATTACTTCTAAGAATATGTCGAAAATGTATATCAGTGTGTAATATAATAAGTAATAGAATAATATTAAATTATTCTAGTTTGTAAGAAAACTTTTTTCAAAGAAACGTTACCAAAACACTTTATGAAGTGTTTAATTGACTTGATCTGTTGGAAAATCTTCCAAAAATACTGTTAATTAAGTAATCTTATAGGTGTTGAAATAAATTCATAGTTAAGTAAATTCTATGTAATGACATAGGTAATTATGGTATAAAAATGTCATCGGAGCATCAGAATGTGGTGCAAAAAAGCCTGCGTTTATGTCGCCCATTTGTATGGATTGGAGACATAATTTTTAAGAAAAATAAGATCAAATAATAATATTGCATATGCCATATGCCTCCTTATTTTAAGTCTAGTTTTTTGGAGACAATGTATACCCAAAAATAATTTTAAAATTCAGTTAAAAATATTGGATAAGGCAGCTGAATTTTAAAAATCGAATTCGGTATCGTATCGAAATATTGGAACGACAAAATTATCGAGGAAAATTTTAAAGTGATTTTTCGGCCTTCGGAATTTAAATATTTTATTTAGATAATACATAGCAATGGGTATTCCATTTGTTTGAACTACGGGTAAACGTTTATGGTCCTTATATAGAATTTCAATAAAAAAAAATAGGATTTGGAGCCTGGCCCTATAACATAAGGTAAATTTTTAAATAACACAATCATTTGATTCTCGTTCTAGGTATATGACTGTTAGCTACTGACTTTGAAGTTGAAGATTGTATTGTGTAAGAATTATTAAATTATCATAAATTAATGATTAATCAAACTCTGGGAGAGTTAATTAATTTAAGAGTTTTATTATATTACAATTTCTTACTTTCTATAACGTAAATTTTCTAATCTGATCTATTTCCATGACTTGACCATCACTTAATTTATGACTTGTGTATACTGGTGTAAGTTTTAAATTCGAATAGCAAATAGTTACAAATTTTAATTGTTGGTAAGGGATCAAATGTTTTTCTTTTTTAATTCTAAGTACAACGCCTGTCATTTTAAATGTATGGTGACAATGTTTTGTTTTTTTTAAAAAAAACTTTATTTGGTTTTTCTAATACTATTAAAACTTTTAGCTACTGAAAGAAAGCTAAACTAGTAACTTTGCAAAATATCAAAATAATAATTATTTAAAAAAAACACTTATACAGATTATGCATACCTACTTACATGAGTTGACGAAATTAAGCTATATTAGATACTTCTACACCCGTGTTTTAATTAAATTTAATGGTAATTTATCATTCCATTTCAATTTTATACTTATATCATACACATCTTGATGTTAGTGGACCAAGCATCCTATTATTTCTAGCTCTTGTATAAATACAGAATATAAATAACCAAAGAGTTTATCTTACATTTTGAATGTAAACTAAATATGCTTAGAGTAAGATGATTTAAAATCAATTGTATCAACTCTTTTGGTGTAAATAAATATAGAAAACTTATATTGTTTTTAAATATATTAGGAGTTTGTAGTCAAAATTTATTGGAATTATCTCAATTTATATAATAATAGTAATTAATACGGACGCAAAGAAGATACGTCATAATGTTATTAGAGACGAAACGACATTTTACGTGTGACATAAGAAATAACAGATTTTTAGATAATTAATGTAGGTGCCTAAGTACTTTAAATGTTACATTCTAGTCAATTTCATTCAAATAATATATTTTTATTTATTTAATCGTTGCAGGCATCGTGTGGCCACAGTATTAGAATACTATAATCTATAACGCCTTTACTACAGAATGTTAGTTATAATTATATAATCTTAGTCTAAGAATAACTAAAGTGTTAGGTTAAAAATTATTAGTGAGAGTAAATCATAAGTGTTCCATAATGTTTATTAATGTATTTCAAAGAAATATTTACATTTATTGAAATTGGAATGTTGGTGGATAGGTATTGCACATTATTGCATATTAAAAATTATTAATGGAATTAATGTATGTATCATTTAATACAACACTAATCAATTTTAAAATTGTATTGTTAAAACCTTTCAAGTTAAAAAAATGGTGGCCTGATTTTTAGGATAATCCTACCGCCAATTTGACACACATCCCTTTAACAATTGTAAGTGTTGGAGTATGTAGTATGAAATCTCTACCAAATATTGGTATAGGTATAGGCTGATTACTGATATATTTGACGCAAATACTGAATCGAAATTTAAACATTTAAATTAGTTTGTCTGATTGTGATAAGTAGTATGAAAATTGTTATTAAAGAATTTGGCCTATTATAAGAAACAATTGAGAAATTTAACATTAGCTTTTCCTTACCAAATTTTAATCCTACATTAGTAGTGAGTGAATTAATATGAGTATACAATCAAAATTTCTGTTTCATTATATTTTTTCACTAGCACTGTTAGCAATTTGAATAAAGCACTTTTTGAATGAAAAAAATATTAATATGTAAAATGGCACTTCATGTATTTCGGAAATTTATAAATTGCATACAGTTTGATTGAGAGTTTAGTATAAGGTGATGTAAAGCATATATTCTAAACTCATTAATATTGAATATATTTTAGACACATTTCTCTTTATACAATGAAATTTGGTGGCATATTTCAACTGTACGAAAATAAACCAAATTTCATGATTTTGCTAATAACTATATAGTGAAACACAATGTATCCAACAATTTGTTTATTGTTTAAAGTACAATAACTAAATTATAACATTTTAATGATAAATTATTTGTATTATTTCAGACCTATTCTATGTGTTAATAAAAATTATTGATAAACCTAACGAGACTTCATACTTCTGATCTTTTTCCTTTCCTTATATAAGCTCTCCTGCTGAACTGGAATAAAAAAAAACAATATTAGAGCAGAGTCAATATGGGGTATATCAGTTATATGGGATATGGGACAAGATTTACACTGTGGGATCTGACCTTTAATTGACCAAAACTGCTCCAGAAATTGACTCAAACAAGTCTAATACCCACCTCTATTAGGTGATTTGCTTCCAATAGACTGATAAGAAAAGTACCAGAGGTTTTTAGGTGTTTTGTATTTATCTGATTAGCATACTGGTTCCTATTGGTTAAAATGAAGACTTATATCTTTACTAATAATGAAGCAAAGACCTCAAAGCTTTGCATAGCAGACCCTCACATATGTAAGTAGCTATCATGGGTAAAATTAAATTAATTACGAAATGGTCTATATGAAAGTGGCTGATTTATAGGAACCAGGCATAAGACAACTGTAACTATGAATGAAGTTACATTTACCTTAATTAGGGGGCACCATAATTAAATACATTTATTTGGCCTGATTACTTTCAGCCATTCACTCAAACAGCTAGGCAAAGGACTTGGATTGATAATGTTTAATGACCTGCCTAGCCTAATCATTTAAATAAACAATTTACCTATTGTGTGCATGGCCTAAGCATCAGCCAGCCAGTTCATTAAATGTTGTAATTAGATGCTACAGCTGAATAAGATTCAAGCTGCTAGTTGGACAGCGCCTTTTAGTAAATAGGCTAGGCTGTTAATTGAATGGTTAATTAAGCTAGCTCAAGTATATCTGAGGAGCAGGTAACATAAGCGGACTTGGCCCATTTAAACTTTTTTACAGGAAACTACTTCAAACTGTTATTAGATGTATGGGACATGCCCATTTCTGTTTGAAATCACATTGTTTGAAAAATATTTTGTATAGGATAGGATAAACAGCCAAAAACGTCAATCATGGACAAGGCCGCTTATGTTTCGCCTGCTCCCCACTTTATATTATTAGTAAGAAGTTTGAGGTTATCAATGAACACTTACGGTATGGATCATACCAAATAAATTCCAACTTATCAGCCAAGCGTTCCCGTATCCTTGACACCTTGTGACCAGACACTACACTCTCCATCAACACCATAATAAATCTATATGCAAGAAAATATATAGAAATTAAACAAAATATACTTATTATAATATATCGAAATGCGTGTGTAGAAACTTACTTGCTCTTAGCTTTTTTAAATAATACATTCGTGAGGAACATTTTGTTGGTTTTAATTTAGAGCAAACCAACTCCCGCAACCCAGAGTTAATTAAATTTTGATCAATTCCGTTTTCCGAATTCGAATGGCTAATGAATGACAGACAATGATTTGTATGACAGACAGTTGACTTGACTTGACATAACAATTAACAACTGACACTTGGGCTGCGTTCAGTAACAACGCCGTGTGATCGCCCGACGATCATGGTAGCGTTCAGTAACAGTCCAATATGTCGTGTCGGGTCACACGGTGTGTAGGTGTAGAGGTAAGGAGAACAATCTCCATACATCCAAATGAAGGAGTTAAATTGGTGACGCTACAGTAGCAACAGGATTACGTAACTTTATTTCAAAGAAATTCAGATTGAAATAACCTCTGAATCGGTAGAAATATTACAAAATCGGAAATGGTTCCATTTCTAATTAACCACTGTTTGTATTTGCAGTTATCAAAACGTAAATTCAACTGTATGTACCAATGTAACGTTCATAAGTGCCTTACTAGGGCTTAAACTGAATAAATGACTTTTTGATTTTGATTTTGATTTTAAAAAAGTTATCAGTACGTGGATTACGTAAATTTATTTCAATGAAATTCAGATTGAAATAACCTCTGAATCGGTAGAAATATTACAAAATCGAAAATGGTTCTATTTCTAATGAACCACTATTTGTATTTGCAGTTATCAGAACGTAAAAAAGTTATCAGAAAACCGCTATGTTGAACCGATTTCAATTCGAAAATGATTGAAATTTAGTTACGTAATCGCCCCACAGGGAATGAAATGAAGTTAGCGTTGCGAAGCGAAGTGCGTTGAGTACAATGTTGCCAGATATACTGTAATTACAGTAGATGTACCGTATATTCATAACAACTACTGTTTAAAGTTTGCGGAAAAATCTGCTTTATCTCGCAACACTGCACTCTGCAAACTTCACTACGTCAACAACGGCCAAGAAGCTTATAAAGAAAAATTAATTGCTTACCGATGGACACTTTTAAAAAAAAAACCTAATAAGATTGTTCTCCTTACCTCTACCCCCCAATGGTAAAAATCATATAAAGTACCTCTACCCTCCATTATTATAATCCTAACTAAATATTATAAATGCGAAAGTGAGTTTGTTTATTTGTTACGCCTTCACGCCTCAACTACTCAACGGATCGTCATGAAATTTGGCATGCAGATAGCTTGTGGTATGGAAAAGTATATAAGCTACGTTTTATCCCGAGAACGCGGGTGAAACCGCGAGGGACAGCTAGTATAAAGATAAATGTTTAAAAATAAATTGCCCTATTGATCAATGTCGAAGCCATTTATACAATTTAGGCCCTAGTAGGGTTTGGCATCACTAAGTATAATAGGAATAAATTGTTTTGATACTTTATAAAAAAAAATATAAATATTCGTATTAAGTTTGATTTTCTTAAGTAATATTTGGATGTAAATAAGTTAAAATTACTGATGAAGAAATAGAGCAGCTCATCATAAATGTATGTGACGATAGCACTGATTCGGATGCCTCACTAGAATTTTAATGTTTATTTTGTTTTGGAATATGAATCATAAAATAAATTAATATAATTTTTTTTTATTTCTATCTACAATAGCATTAAGCTTACTAACATGTAGTGCGATAGATGGCATCTCAAACAACCGCACCAACTGGCCCGTCATGAACAGGTTGATAAACATTAAAGTGATCGAAAGAATGAGAAGGTGGATGCTATAACACCGATTTATCTATAAAGCGATTGTGAACAAAGGGTTAGTATCAAAACTAGGTAAACTTTATGCCTGGTGACGATAGTGACATTTATAGAATGTTGCCATGTAAAGAGTTTCAATTAAAACTCGGCTAAGCCTTCGTGTGTCAGACTCTACAAAGAACAATGGCCACGTCCCATACATTTGAAAACCTCAGAGTAAAAGTTAGTGTCTAAGTAGAAGCTGTAACCAAATCCAAATTAGGACTTATTTCTGCCAGTGTCGAGTTATATTATAATTTCCAGTCACATTAAATCATTTTCACATAATATAGCCCTTAGTCAGTCATCGTCCATGAAAGTCATGTTTTACTACAATGGTAGTCATTGTACTAGAACTCTTCACGGACTTTTTGAGACAACTTGAAAAGTTACGATACACATAATTCATTTCACTTCACTGGTGCACATGGTGCACATCTTTATTGGATAAAACACCACCGATAATATGCAATAATACTCAAAATACACAACAGATAATATAATAAGCTATTTCTAGATATTCTTAGGTTCATTTTGGTCAATGTTCTTTCATCATCATCATCAGCCTATAATGTCCCACTGCTGAGCACAGGCCTCCTTTCACAAATGAGGGTGAAAGGGAATGGGCAATAGTCCACCACGCATGCCCTTTGCGGATCGCTGGTCAACCTACTATTGTAATTTTTCAAGCCGCCTAAGAGGCATCCAACTAGCTTTACTATCACAATTAAGTGATAACCGGGACCAAAGGCTTTACGTGCCTTCCGAAGCACGGAAACGCTCGATTTGAAATACTACTAGGCGGTCACCCATCCAGGTACCTTAACTTTGCTGATCGATTAAGAACGGCTAATCATGTTCCTGCTACACCACGAGCGCTATATTGTTCTTTTTCATTGCAGTTCATTTTCGTTACATTGTTTCTTTTTTATATTTCGTATAATTGAAAATACCAGCGTCACCTGTTGACCATAAACAAATGATGACGATTTTGATTATCCAACGAAAATAATAAACGCGTAAAATTGCGCGTTGCATAAATATTTTCAATCTACAACCCTCCCATAGATATATATGGCATTTTATATTTGAGTTTTTTTATTCCTTGTTATTTATGTTACTATTACACGTTAGTATTTTACTGCATAAATATTTTCAATCTACAACCCTCCCATAGATATACATGGCATTTTATATTTGAGTTTTTTTTATTCCTTATTAAGCGTGTAATAAAAAAAAATATTTTGTTTGCTCCACCAAATGCGATAATAGGGATTCTCTCTCACCAGCCCAGATAAGTTTGTGGGACTGTAGTATGGTGACACTATTCCTCTTCAGTGTATTATGAACCTTATAGTAGTGATTTAAGGTTGATTGTTAGTTTCAAGCATTCTATCGTTAATCTTATGGGCCATACTTTCTTTTCTGTGCGAACAAGGAAACACGACGCGCCTTATTAGTTGGGTACTACTGTACCTACGTGGTCAAATGGCCAACATACTCGCCATGACTCGCCTGTGTTTGTTTATGCGACTCGTTCGGCTCGGATAAGTGTGTGTTCACCTTTATGGCTTTTTTATTTACCCAAATTCCTAATATTGAGTTGGCAGCACTGATGGTTTTTACGCTACGTTTTTACCGGTTTTTACGGTTTTTACCATAGACAAAGTAAAAATATGCCACGCAAACATTTATTTTCAAAAAATATTTATTTGACAGTAACCAAATATCGAAACACGTGCGGAATTATTTTAACATTTTCTAAAAGTGGCGATATAACGTTAAGTTTTCTTATGTGAAATGTAAATTGTCCTACCAATAATTATATGCAATTCGCCTGCCTAACAAAAGGGCAAATGAATCCTGGTAACATTCCAAAAACAAACTTGTTCGTGTGATGATGATGAACTTGTGGACCGGCGTCGCTGGCGTTTTCGTGTGACTTGAACTTTTTGTGTTCTTTGTTCGTTTTACATTTCACAAATGAAATAATCCACTGCCATTAGTGTGAGTTTTATTAGCATTTTGTTTTCCGTAGTGTAGTTTTACAATAAAAGAACAATGATAAATAACGAAATGGAGAATGGCGGCGGCGACGCCAATATCACTACCAATGTGTCACCGACCAAACTCATGGTCAATTATATACCGGAGCTGATGACGCGGGACATGATGTATGCGTTGTTCTCTGCAATGGGCAAGATCGAGAGCTGCAAGCTCATCGCAAACAGAGGTTACGGCTTTGTAGAATACGAGAAACACGAGGACGCAGAGAAGGCGCGCGCCGCGTTCAACGGCCTCCTCATGCAGGGCAAAACTCTCAAAGTGTCATTCGCGCTCCTCAACCCCGAGAACAAGGTCAGCCACAAGCCCGACACCGAGTCCAACCTATACATAAGCAATCTACCTCCAGACATGACGTTAGAGCGTCTAAATAGTTTATTCAGTCAATTCGGTAGTATAACGAACAGTCGCGTGTCGCAAGGCATCGGTTTCGTGTGCTACGACAACCGGCCGCAGGCCGAGGAGGCTATCAAACTCATGAACGGGCAGACGCCAATCCCGGGAGCTGGCGCCATAGTGGTGAAGTTTGCCAACAAGCCGAACGCGAACAAGAATGCTCCGCGGCCCACCCCGCGGGTCGGGGTAGGCGCCGCGCCGCTGGCGTACAACGGGGCCGCGGCCGTGTTCAACGGGGCCTCGCCCGCCGCTTTCAATGGGACCAACTTAAGCGCCGCATTTGGTGCAAGGCCCGCCGCCTTCGCGCCCGGGTTCCCGCAGGCCTCGCCTCCGCCGCTGCTGCCTTCGCCCGGCAAGGCGCTGCCATTCATCAACAAGGGGCAGCAGCGCTTCAACCCCATGGCGGCCACCAACCACTCGCCGCTGCCGCTGCTGGGCGCGCCGGCCAGCCCGGTGCCGCTGCTCGGCGCGCCGCCCGCCCCGCACCAGACCACAGTGTATGTATACAACATCGGTGAGGACACGGAAGAGCTGGCACTATGGCAACTCTTTGGCCCGTATGGCGCCATTGATTCAATTAAAGTTATAAAGGATCCGGAAACAAAGAAAAATAAAGGTTTTGCATTCGTCAACATGAGGGAGTATGATGAGGCCGCTATGGCTATCCAAGCGCTCAACGGATATACGCTCAATGGACAGGTTCTATCGGTTAGCTTTAAGACTCAGAAGAGAAATATTTAATTTGTGAACGGACGTTATGAACGCCGTCTCCTATGTGATCGTTCCCGGGCCGAAAGCTTAAGAAAGAATTTTTCATTCCAATCTCAAAATATTTTTGTAGTCGAGAAGCGAGATCCTCTATGTGCATTTCAGATTAGTCGCATAAGTATTTTTGTAAGATTTAAATAGTTTTATATTCGCGAGAGCGCGACATGACTATCTGTGAGTTTAGTTGGCTTGACAGTATCGTATATGTGTACCCACTTTTATCGTATGATATGGTATTATATTATTGTACTATGTATGGACCTGTCGCACTATGTATATCTGACCGCGGCGGAGGCCCGGGCACGCAGGGCCTCGCTCAAGTGCCTCGGCGCCCGCCTTAACCCTCCAGGTATTTTATTTTGTGTAAAACAAACCATTGTATGTTTTTAATCTTTAATAAATTTCATGTTTAAATAGAGTTTATTGTATATTTTCTCTATTTTTTTTTCTATATACAACTTAATCCCCCGCCCTGTCGTGTCCTTATTTACTTACATAATTATACATAATAATACGTAATATAATTTATTTGTGGCAGTAGTTTTTTTAACATGTACATAATTATATTTGTGTGTATCGTGTGTTGGCGGCAGGTCAGCTGTGTTATTCCGCTTCATTATTGCATGTTGTGTAGTCAAACAGCAAAAATACCTTTTTATTTGTTTATGCTACCTCACGTTTATGGCCCTCGTTATTGTTTTATCCCGACAGTAGTTACTTATCCATTTATTATTTTTGGCAAGTCAGGCCTACTAATTTCGAATATCTCGCAATTTAAAACTTATTTATCGCTTGGTGTCCGTCACCATGCCATGAGCTTTAATCTTATACGTTTTAGGGCTTCGTATCACTCCATTAACTAAGTGTAGGTGTAACTGATACTAGTGTACGCGTGCCCCAGCTGTACGATGACGAGGATTGCAATTATCTCGGACCATAGGAAGCCGATAAGATAATGGAATACCTACCGTATTGTGGTCATAATGGCGCTAGTCTAACGTATTAGAACATGAGACTGCCACAAATTAGTGTAAAGCACTAGGTGCCTATCCCTCCGTGCCTCAAACCTGAGCAATTATACCAAACAACAGTTTTACAAGTGAAAGTAGAAAGTAAGTATTACGCCGTGACATCTAGATGGTGAGTAATATGTTATTATTCTTTAAAAATTAACGCATAATTGTCGGTTAACATTGTCTAAAAAAATATCTAGTCTTGTATTTTGTACGTTGTTTATACGATGTTCTGATAGAAACGAAACTGTCGAACATACATTTGTGTTATCAGATTTTAGTGGGGTGTAGTAATCCATGGTTATAACTTTATATGTTTCATGCCATTTCGTGTAGCGATAAAACGTAACAAGAAAAAAATGTATAGAAGTGTAGGCATGTAGTAACACTAATATTATAATTATACGAGGTATGTACATATATGTATGTGTGCTTTGATAACTCGGTCCATTGCACTGATAAATAAAGCCATCTAAATCCTACTACAGAGTAGTTTAGTTTGGTATTTTTTTATTCTATGTAACTTGTAAACTTCCAAGCAGTAAATTTTCCTAAAGTACTATCTATACAATTTAAACATACATTTTCACTGTATACATATTTATTCATACACGATATTTAGTCGAATCAATAACAAAGAAAAGTCACTACAAATAATAACATTATTATCAAAGATACAAGACATGTCTGACGAATTCAACTGACAATCCCCCAGACAAAATGCTTAGCCAGACGTGGCTGTCCTTCTCAAGGGCAATATCTATAAATATTTATGTATGTACTTTGAATACGTCGACCTTTCTCATCCTGCCTGACTGTTGCTAGTCTAGCTTCTGAGTTTTATTTGATGAGTTTAAATTGGCGCCAGAATGGCGGCTACATTTTAAACAATATTTCAGTAAGGTACTTCAAGCTTTAAGTAATTAAAATGAAGTGCATAAACCTTGGTCACTTCAAGATTGCAATGAAAATTGTAATCGATTTTTCTTTAATTCTCACGCTACACGATGCACGAATTTACGACATGCAGTTTCTTTCGATAATGATAGATAATGATTGATTTGTATTTTATTGGGCAGATGGCAGATCACTGAAAACATTTTGGATCTGATATTTTAGCCGAGGATCTAAAGTAATTTTCCGTAATCTTAAAAAAATATAATTCTGTATCCCTATTGTCGTATGTAGACATGCAAGCAACATCGATCGCTCCGGAGTCGTCCCAAAAAGTAATAAGAGAGCTAATATAATTTAGTACCACAGTCGCGGCGCCCATTTTTCCATTACTTTTAACTCTTAATCTAAACCAAATGAGTTGATGACCTCACATTAGTCACAACCTCCATAAATGAAGCTGTTTTTTGTTAAACCTCCCAATCTCTTGGTATTGCATGTAGAACTTGCAACATTTACCGTGTATTTCTAGGTTTAATGTGCGCAACACAGGTGCTGCTATTATAATGACTCGTCTGCACTCAGACTGGTTCTTTTTTTTTGTTACCTTATCGTCGGGCAACTAATGTATGAACCGGCTCGATATGTAAAATATTTCGGTAATTTGTGAAGATTGTACTTCGGGACTTATATTATTTAGTATAATGCTCTAAAAACTACCTCTTGACCGTCGCTTCACATTGAACCCGTAATAAATACTAATAAATGTAGTCCATCGGTTCGGGATGTCAATATTTTATACAGTACAGTTAATAAATTAATGAAACGCAACATTAAAAAACTGAGACTTAAGAAATAATATTGGTGACATCGATTTATAAGACCTAAGATAGGCAAAAGTTCTATAATCATTAGCAGAACAAGAGATCAAACCGTGACCCTTATCGAGCCAATGACACTATTTACTTGGAAATAATCATAATTCCTCCTAAAACCAAAACCATTTCTCCGGCTAATGATTTATAGGTATTTACAGCGCGTATATGTAATAAAATCACGACCATAGTGTAGCCCCATTTACATAACATTCCCACATGCTACGGTATTGCTCCGTTTTCCTAACTGTGATTGAGTTCCTCCATTTCTCCAGCTAAAGCCGAATTTCGTCACGCATCAAGCCTACACATTCTGTGAAGGTTAAATGATTTTACATTAAGCCTATTTTTGTTTTGTTTTTACCAAAATGTTTGAGAAGAACTTTAGAACGACCAACTGAAACTATTTTTAAGTAATAAATCATGTATAAAAAATATGTTTTAATAACGCATGCGCATACTAATAATCCTATTACTGGTATACAAATCCGATTAATAAATGAACCAATAATTTGTAAGCTGGTAGACGAGAATCGATCCAATTTGTCGGAGTTTCCTCCATTAACTTGTAATATGGGATGCCGGCTTCCTTCAATCCGAAATTAACGACTATAGAAAAAGTATAACAAGCAACATCAAATGAATCACGCGTCGGACAGAAATAGTTGTTAGAACAATCTGAGTTACAGTAGGAACTATGTACTACCAGGTTTAATTTAAGATACAACTTGTTTGTACCTAAACTGAATGTTTTGGTCAAGCGCATGTACGATTCCATTCTAGATTTTAACGGGTGTAATATTGAACCAAAATTAGATTTCAGTACCGATCGTAAACCACCGTTGGGCAAAGATGCTTGATACAAATGATCATATTTGTCATCCAACTTAATCCGCTTGTTTTTGTTGTAATTCAATTAGATCTAAGTGGTTTAAGAAATCTTCTAGAAAAAGGACACTGCTCAGAAAAATCCTCAAAGGTCAAGGTTGCGTCGCGAGCTACGAAATTATTAACGCTACGTGTGACTTGTGAACCAATCTCGCGATGAGGAATCAAGATATAAGATGCGAAAGACAATAAAAACTAGTTTGAGTTCATGTTTAAAACGTATGATAAAAATAAGATTTTCTCATTGATATTCAAAGCTGAAAATGTAAGCGAGACGCGGCGCGATTGGTATAACGAAATGTAATTTTAATATTTGTTTAGGTGTACGATCTTTTGTGTCCACGGCTACAAAAGAAAAGGAATTTTTGGATGTTACCTAGCCAGCGTTGGGAGTGAATGTTTTGGTAACAACATTATTCGGAGATTCGTGGTTAGACGTTGGATGATCTAATTTTATTGGGACATTGTTCAGCTCCACATTTGCGCAATTTATTGCGATGTCTCGATACGATTTAGATCAAATAAAACATTGCCGTGATCTCAATCTCCTTAGAGATAATTCCTAAGATAATTAACGAATTTTGAAAGTAGTCTTGTACTTTTTTCAAATTCACATGAAAAAGGTGAAATAAGTGAAAGGAGGAAAAGTTTTCGATGAACCGTTCAAAGAGATGTTGATGGACATATGCAGTATTTTGTTTACCGGCTATTGGCCAAATTCATTAATAAGAGTATAATTTAATTGGCTCAGTGCCACCTTAAAACCGGCTTGTTTTGTTACGATGACAGCTTTGTCGATGAGAGATCAAAATGGTCTGTACCTATAAGGATTAAAATTCATCTATTTCTCGGAACCGGCATAGATAGTTAATGTTCTTAAAATATAGTCACCAACATCTGAAAAATGTATTCAGTCCAGTGATACGCCAAAAATCGGCCAAGTTTTACAGTGTCGTAAAATCTGTAACATTAAGATTTTTGACTGCCTCGTAACTTTTGCAGATTTTGCACATTGACGTGAACTATTATAAAATATTATTACTTCCTAATGACTGAGATAAACATGAGTTACGCATTCAACGCCATCGAGGCCGCGATCGACAAGTTTGCGCAGCTGATTATGTGATTAGGAAACTAATTTCAAATACAATGTAAATTATTCTACGAGACACTCGGCAACCTAATAATATGACTACACCTAAACTTTGAGACATAAACCACAGCTTAATGAAGTCTTTGCGGTTTTTGTCGAGAGCATGAAGCCTATCTTGAATTTGATTCAAATGGACTTGTATTAAGGATTTAAGGTCTACACAATATTATCTTGAGAAAGAGGAATGCAGCTTTTTGCGATGCAACGCATGTTGGGCTGCGCACATGACTTTTTTAGGGCGGTTTGGTTTCTGCGTGCTTAGTTTGCAGTCTCCATAGAGTTTGCTGCCTTGCAAGTTGGCGACATTATAGGACCTAGAAAACTGGCAAAAGTCTACACCCGAGAACCAGTTTGCTTCTATTGTGGCCACAGAATTTGACATTAAGATGAGAAATATGCAGATTGAAGACCTTGACTTGAGTTTAGTTTATTTTGTTTTACGCCTTTATATATCGTAAGTATGTAAGTATTGCTTCATTATAAATATTCGTAAATATAATTATTGTATCTTATTATATCTATTAGGTATATCTTTCGTGTATGTACTCACGGAAACTGGTAGGCGCTTTGTCATTTCCACCATAATAAAACGCACGCTATGGACAGCGGAAGCAAGAAGTGCTTTAGCTGCTTTTATTTATTATTTAGCCATTTAGAATAGGTATTCTCGTCTATCTTCCTAGAGTTGATACTAAGGTATAAACTTTGTCAGTCCAGACTTATATGAATAAGGTATATCTACCTTCCATTTATTTTGATTATAATGTACAATTTTTGAGAAGAAAATTTTATATAAGGAAATTCGAACATAATTTGGAAGAATAATGTTACATTAGAAGTTATCAAAATTCATAGGAAACGTTGCATTTATTAAGCTATTCCACTAGTCATTTAGACTCAAAATATAGAAATAAGACAAAAATAGAGATTAGATGAGCAGAGACATTTAATTGTGATATTCTGGTGATTCCCAGTACATAGATGTAAGCGCATCGGTTCTGAACCTAAATTTTAAAACGTACTTTATGATCACAGGGTGAATTTGATATACAACCTTTTTTACAGCATTTTTCGGAGTATTTTGTATCCTGTGTATTTATAATGAAAATAGAACATAGTTCGGACTTTCTCTAATAGTTTATAAGAATTACATGTGACCATTTGGTATCGCATATAAATACGTTCATCAGATAAAAAATGTACTTAATTCACTTGACATGTTTATACAATTGCAAGTTTGATGGGATTAAAAGAAGAATAAGACATTAATAAAACGACATGTTTTCTGTAGCTAGACTTGCTAGTATTGAAAGAATGACGCAATACCTAAAACGTGGTCCTTTTGTAATGATACGTTATTGCAAATATGTATTGAGCTTAGCTCAAAATATTGAGGGCTGTTAGACCTTATCTGGCATTGATGCGTTTAATGAATTAGTCGCAGCCTCTCTTGTCCACCACCTATTTTATATTTTGTAAATAGATAGTTTCTAAGAGCACAGTTTTTAATTATATTTTTACATGGCACTGAGTATTTAAGTTATGCAGTATTGAATAAATCGTTTTTTTTTATTTAACTGTTGTTTTCTTTAAGACTTAACGTGTGGAAATGAGAGCGATACAGAGTTTAATGTACATTTAATTGCTATTGATACAAGTGTCTCGTGTACTTTTCGGATATCCTCCAGTTATTAAGGATGTGTTTGTAGAAAGTTTACTATTAATAGGACAGAATCATCGAGGGACAGGTCAAATCTCATGAGACTTGCCTCAATTACTGGTAATACAATGAGTCATGGGAAAGTTTGTCGACACCGAGTATTGCCGCTTCGGAAAACAACATGGGACGCAAATACTTACACAGACACAATGATATTATAATAGAGATATGCTACCCTCATACTAAGCGGCGTTCAGTTATTGTTGCATTAGGTGAATGCGATAGATAATACGGAACGTATGGTACAGAAAGAGATGGCTATATGCAGCCGCTAAGCAAAATTACGACAATTGTCTGAATTTGTCTGCAACAATTAGCGTGCGTTAATGCGATATCTACCTCTTTTTATTATAATATCATTGCACAGACATGTTTTGTTGTTAGAGATATGGTTTCTCAGCTCAAGCCTGTGCTGCACCACAATCTGATTGAGTGGTAAGTATCTGATGGTGCCAGAGGTAAGCTCATTAAGAAAAGAACTAAATCTAAAGTTCAGCTGAAATTATAAGAGAAATGAACATGCTTTGACCTCAAATTTATCCCATAGGATGTGAAGAGATAAAATAATGCAACTTTTTTGACTCATCCTGGGTGTCGCTTATCTTACCATACCTACGCGTCTTTCTTAACTCACGGTTTCCTAAATATCTTCACAAACTGTCACCTGATCCCAAACTAGCTTGAGCTTGTACAATGGGAACCAGACGCCTGATATCCAACTTTTTTAAATAAGTAGGCAAGTAGGGTAGTGGCACCAAAAGATGACCGACCCCCAATAGATGAACGATCGACCGAAAATTAAAAAAATATAATATAATCCCTAAATTTACATGATTGCAATATTTTTTTCCCTATAAGGCAATATTTTTTCTTCCATATTCTTTAACAACATTGACAATAACAGCCCAGACGCGCTTGCGGTGAATTTTTATGTGTTACGTTACCCGCCAAAAATCGGTTTTATATGGAAACCTTATAACGGGAAGTCCCTCCAAATTTAAGAACATTGTCAGCGTATAGAAAGAATTAATGTCATATTAGAGCAGTTTTGGTTGGAATAAAATCTTGATATATTCTGCTTTCAATAACTTAATATATATTATTACATTATTTACCGTTTTTTAGAGAAATTTACTGTTCAAGTAATGGATTAAATTTTGTTCACTTGATCCAATAGATGAACGGCGTTCAACTAATGGAAAAAGGTCTAATTTTTATACCCATTAAAACCTATAAGTTAACGATTAAACACCAAAACAAAATTACTCAAATGAATTTTATTAAATTTATGAACTTAGTTACCAAAAGTTGAACAAATTATTTTAGAGTTTTTGATTATTTTAAACCTAACTTTCCTATAGAATCACCATTAAGATCGGTGGTCGACATTTGAACGGTTCACATTTTATTCGTTCAACCTTTGGGTATATCAATTTAACTATCAATTAGAATATTATTCGTTCATTTTATGGTTCATTAATCCATTAAATGAACGAACTACTATGGAACCTACTCCTATTCAAATGTTAGTTCAACTTTTGGGTACAAAACGTTCATAATTAGGGCTCAGTGTTCAACTATAGGGATAAAACCTAAATTTTCTTACATTTTCAATTTATAAAAAAAATATGAAGGTGTAGGATATAATTACTTTAATCCTTCAATTAATAAGGATTTAAGGTATTATTGAAAAAAACAACAAGCGCCTATGTCATGAAATGACCGAGTTATAGCTATTTAAAGATGGAAAAAACGCTTAAACGTTCATTTATTGGTGCCTCTACCCTATATTTTAAGTTGCATCCTGGGAATCGAACACACACCACATTACCACACCACGAACCATATTTTGGTATTATCGAGAAAATAACAATTTTACTCTATGCAAAACTAATGGACAGTTTTCTTCCCCATTGCTCCAAAGGCAATTTTACATTGTGTGGTCTTATTCGACGAGGACATTCCATTCTGCTTCGTCGACCACCTCATCCTAAATCCTGTATAGACAGGTAAAAATATTATTATATAAGTAAAAGTTAATAAAAAATATAACTGAAGGAAGGATTTAGGATGAAGTGGTTGACCATAGGGTCTAAGGCGGTAAGCACAAACCTAACCTAGGATAGAACTCCAAGTGCAACTGCCAACACTAGTAGGTGCATGGCGACGGATTTTCAAAGAAGGTAGCCAATAAGAGTAAAACAAAGCACCATACCACCGGTCTATGGATTCTCCACGATGTTTTCCTTCACCAAATGCTAGGATTCAAATTTAATTCAGCTGCCAGCAAGTCCAGGGCCAGTAGACAAGATGGTTGTCGACAATCGTCATCGTTAGTAAACGATCAACCTTTGTATGGGATTGACATTTCAAATCGAAATATCACGTGATTTTTAACAATTTCTTATGTCAATCCCATACAAAGGATGCTCGTATACTAACGATAAGTGCCTGTGCACATTATAAGAAAATGCCTTGTGTCTTATCAGACATGTCTTATAAGACATTCAGTCGCACTGGTTGTTATATGGAGACCGTGCATATTTCAAGAAATATGGATCAGACACGCCCTACATTTTATGTCTTGAGTCTGACAAGACGCAAGAAATTTTCTTATAATGTGCAAAGGGCCTTACGATTGTCGACAACCATCTTGTCTAGGGGGGCAGGAGTAGTTATATGCGAGTGAACATGAAAGCCTCTGAGCCACCATATTCTTTTTAATGACGTAGGGGGTAATATGGAATAAAAATACAAAATGAAAAGCTTAGTCTATATTTTTTATTTGTCGATTTCAACGTACATACTTAAGGCATCCTCCCACCTCATGTTATTTATTGGCACACAAAACCTTTACATTCGACTACATAACGCTTTACTGAGCATAATATCACCTCGGAACATTTATGGAATGTATTAAACTGTGGAATGCCCAAATTGTATTAATTTTACAATTAAAATCGTAGTTACTTCGCCAGTCGTTCGTCACTATTCGATAATACTCGAATACTAGCCAGATTTAAATTAAATAAAAAAAGGACTAGATATTTTTTAAGTAATTGCGTCGTGAATCTCAATATTAACATCGGATGTGTAACGTTCATACAAAATTTGTGACTTTATTATTGAAACACTTAATATTCGAGAGATACTTAAATAATTTGGTTGTTTTGGTTTGTACTAATATAAAAGTCGGAAAATAAAGTGGACAATGTAAAACACTGGACGAGTGATCTAACATGCTTAAATAAAAGCAAACAACCATACAATCATAATCAATACTGCATAGAAATACTGTTACAATCCACGACGTTTTATCTCAAATAACATAAAAATATAAAATAGAAAAAAATGGACGCAAAATAATTTCACATATTGCACGAAATAAATAAAATCATAAATAGAGTACCGACAACTTTTGGGAGTAGTTCAAAGTATATATTACTGGCCGTCAATAAAATAAATTATATACAGGATGCGCAACTTTAGATTTTTACGAGTTTCAAATAGGTCTTGAATTATTATCATTATCAGATAAGAAATTGAACTGAAGAAATATCGAACTAAACGTTTCGTATAATACGTGCCGCTACATATGAGACTTGACACAACACGTGGTTTTATTATCGGAGTAGACATACCTATAAATCGTCTCATCTTTAGCGGCACGTATTGTACTTCTGTAGTTTACTATCCCATCACAATAAAACGTATATTTGAACCACCTGTATATATTTTTACTCACATTTCCATGGCAAAATCTCAATGAACCGTCCATACAAACTTTAGGCACTGGATTCGGGCTACAATATCAAAGCTAATTTCATTATAATTAATATTCGAATTTCCGATATACATCTTAATTTTATTTTATTATATATAATGATAAATTTCAAGCGTTCCCGAATATATAGGCCCTCGTTTGAATATATAAACAAACAATAGATACGCACATTGGTGCAAGCTTAATTTAAACCAGTGTTTTTACGTAAACAAGCTATAATATCATTTTTTTCATATGGATATGCAATATTTATAGTTGCAATACTCCGACTAGTAAGTATTTTTAACTAATTTAACACATTACCTCACTGTGGGATACAAAACCTGCACACTACACTTCACCTACATCTAAAATCTTTACTGATATTTCAAGTTAAAAATATCAAACATATTTTTGTACAAATGCATACAACTTCACTCGATTTATACATAATACATTAAATCGTTAGTTTCAAAATATACACGCGGATAATCAGTTAAAATAATTTCTCGTTTCAAAATAAACATCTTAAAAATACATTTGTACTATTTATAATTTAAATAATCGCAAATCAACAAAATATAAATGCCGGATCGAGTTTGAAAATAATCTTCTACAATGTTTTGTATTTACAATTTGTACCAAGTGTTATCTTTGTAATGTGCCTATATTTTACTCTTTTTTTTTCAATAAATTATAACTTAATTAGAAACCCTATTTTACACTAAACAAGGCAAAATGTGACCTATAAATGTTTTTATTATAAAAATATACTGTGTGATCGAGATAAGAAAGAATATTCGAAAACTGTCACATGAAAAGTACGGTTTGCAAGAAAAAATTTAAGTTTTACAAAATCTTACAGTATTGTTTTAAAAAATAGATTTAACCGTTTTTTTTTCAGCTAGCGTCTCAATATGGCGGAACATCATTGCTATTTTCATTTTAATCACATAGTATCCATGAGTTCCAGAAATTTTAAAAACGTAAGTACGTAAAAAAAAATTAAAGATTTTCAGATTGAGAGCTGCCTGGCCATTGATAATACCTTGTTTAGTATAAACGCAACTTCAAAACATATATCAACATTACATAATGACATATTAATCACATTTTTACTTTTTTTTTACTTTTAGACAAGAGTAGCGTGACTAGCCACACATTATAGGCACTGTATTGTCTGTTATAGCTAAGTATCGACATAGAAACGTTAATATATCGATAGTTTAATATCTCACACGAATATCATACAAAATGTACAACGGGACTACGCGTAATATTAAATAATGAACACAATTCGCGTCTTTTCACATATATTAGCAGTTCTTAACACATTCGATATAGAGAATTCGTAGGTGAAAACTAATATAAGGTCCTAATAAATTTGTGAACTTCCTCTTGAGGAATGAATGTATTAGTCATTAGTTATCAAAAAATAATATTAGAAAAATAATGAGAAAAAAAAACTTCGTCAACGAAAATTTTTTTTTTCCCTCGGATTATTTTTCTAATATTATTTTTTCATAACTAATGAATGACTAATACATTCATTCCTCAAGAGGAAGTTCACTACTAATTTATTAGGACCTTATATACTGTAACGAACTCCATAATATCAGTTCGGACCTATAAATTCTACTGTTAAATATAATCCGGTCGTACCATGCAACGCCAAACGCAATTTCATAAATACATTACAATTAAATGCACGACACAACAACCTAATTGGGAATGTTACAAACGGACATCAAACCGTACACTCAACATAATAAAAAGCCAAGCGTTCCACGCACTACCCGCAAGCGCTATGTACAGTTCGCTTATATCACAGAGCATATAAAGTGAAAACAAAGACTGAATACTCGTGCCCAAAATCGCATTATATCGACTCTATACAACAGCAATATATGTCGACAGTACCAATACATTTCACAACTTCTAGCCAAATTTTCAGGGCATAATGTACTCATAATTATGAATAATTTTTACTAGGATATTATGGTATAGTATAATAAATCAAGCTAGCTATTCTAGCACCATAAAATGCCTACAATAATTAGTAATTTTTCATGGTTATTGCACTTGACAACGATATTTTTTTGCAAATAACTCTGTAACGTGACGTTTTAGGACGTAGACACCCTGGTATTTTTTGTTCGTATGAGTATCTCCAATCGATGTATATAGGTTTCATTGTGCTACCATTTTCAAAAACAAACGGCGTCTGATGAGTATGCCAGGCTCTGACCAAAAATTTCCAACCTATATGAGAAAGTTTTTTTAATTAGATATTTCTGAGTTGGTCCCAAAGTAAAAGTTGTTCATAATGATGACTATAATTACACCTAAAAATATGACTAGAGGTTGAAAGCAAAGATATTTCATCTGTTGGTAAAACAGTGCCGCCCACTGACACGCTTAAATTATGAAATCTGTTGAGCAAGACGTCTGTAGTAGGGGGGCGAGTTTTTTTTCATGCTCTGTGTCTCATATAATCAAACAAGGTAGTCGTGGAACTTCTTCAGCCTTCGCTACGTGTTGCGGGAAGGTCTCCGCTCAGGGTTAAGTACCTCCATAGTTTCCGGACTGAACCGCACGCGGGACTGCGACCCGCTCGAAGCATCCCTCGCAGAAACGTAAGAACTGTCCGTCTCACTCGTTAAACTCTCCGGAGGGGTCGGATTAGTCGGAGTACCCCCTCCGGAACTACCCCCAGACGCACTAGATTTCTTATTATACTTCTTCAAACTCGATCTCAATTTCGATGGCCCCATCTCCAAGCCCAAATTAGCCGGTCTCTCGACATCTTTCTCCTGTGAATCTTGACGGTAGAAATCTCTCGGTAACGAGTAATCGTTTGATTTTCTAGGGTACTCGGTTTTCGGCCGGTAGTCCTCCCGCCTTTCCTTGTTAAACTTCTCCGTTCTAAACGTTCTCGATGGGGAAAACTCCTCGGGATGCGAATTGGATGCTGAGGAATTCGATGGTGTTCTTCTATGGGTCAAAAACTGAGTGGACGTCCTGTAATCGGGCGTCGGTTCCCGGTACTCATACGAGCACTCGTCATACCCGTAATACGGAGGATGTTTCACGACATAATCGGCTGTTCGATCGTAAACGTAGGGTTCCGCTCGGTAATAATAGTCTCTATCTTGTGAGGGGGAAGGTTGAAAGTTCTCCCTGTAGTTGTGGTATAGATCTGCTAGATGGTCCGATGTGGATGACGAGGTTCGTCTCGGAGAGGGTGTGGGTTGTGTGGAGGTGTAGTTAGTTCCGAGGCCTGAGGTTCCGGAGAGAGGTTGAGCGGAGTGCCCGTAGCCTGATGATGAGGATGGGTGCGCGTAGTGGGTGGGTGAGTCTGTGAAGCGGATTGGCTTCTGCTCTTCCGCTTGGAGACTTGATATCTGGAATTGGTAAGATTTAATATTATTATATGTGGTTAGCCTAACCTTTGAGTATATATGCAATTTTTGAAAACTAAAATGGACTATGTGAGACATAGGTAACATATAACGTAGGTTGTGTATTTGTTCCTTACGCACTATATATGGGTTTTCAATATTCACCCCCTAAGCGGATAGATAGGGGGTTCAGAGTTTGTATGCAGAATAAAATAGGATGATCCTATTAAGCCCGGCCGCATACTATAAGAAATTTTCTTCGCCCGCCGGAAGGCACTTTGCTCATACATTTTGTTCTAGACCCCGCATACTATTAGAAAATTCTGACGTGTCTGACGTCGTAAAATATATGAGAAAGCGGGGGTCAGACATTTCTTATAGTATGAGGCCGGTCTTAATTGCAACTTCAATAAAATACTTTAAAAAATAATTATCTAACACGGTCGAGGTGAAATGGGAAACCGCGGGCGAAAAGATGGTGTTATAATATTTAAATGAATAGCGATACTAACAGGAGATCCAGTGATAGCGTTTAGCGGTGCACGAAGATGTCTGGTGGGACCGTGGTAAGTGTTGTGAAACCCGAATCCTTCGTACACAGACGAACTGAGAGGCTCAGGTTCTACCTCCGTTCTGTAATAATAACAACAAAATTATTTCTTTAATTTGTTTCTTCTTCAATCAGGAAAAATACTACAAAGTCGTTGATGTAAATGAGAAAAAGAAAAGGACCAACGATGGAACCTTGCGGGACTCCTTTAGTTACTGATAATTAGGTCATCAACATTAACTTTCTGAATTCCATAACACTATTATGAATTCAAAAGACCGATTGTGATGTATCTAATGACGTAAAGGTGTAAATTCCTGATCAATTAACTCATGATGGAGCCTTGGACATGTCACAAAAAAGAAGGTATCTCGTGAATTCTCCAAGACGTCAAAACATTTCGAACAAGCGCAACACCAGCGTTGGTTATTGATAACCTCTAGTAAAACCAAATTGCTTACTGTGACTTTAAGAATAAGGAAGTTAAATACCTGTGAGGCTGCAGCGTCGGATGTAGGGGACTAACGTTAGACACTCTGACGTCATATCCGGCGGCGACACCACCTAACAGCGCCGCCATATTGTACAAAACTAGTTCTATTATACTAGGCTTTTTGTATTTGTAACCTAAAAACAAAATTGTTTTGATATAAGCAATATTGACAGGCCAGCTGGCGCGGTTGGTTAAGACTCTGTTTAAGATTCCACCTATCGCACTGCAGGTCGTGGGTTTGATTCCCACACAGGACATGCATTTGTGTGCATGAACATGTCTGTGTGTCCTGAGTCTGGGTGTAATTATAGGTATATAATAAGGATGTATTTACAAACAAAAAGTAGTATATGTTTTATATCAGTTATCTGGTTTCCATAATACAAGCTCTGCTTAGTTTGGGAGATCTGCTTTGTGTGAGGAATGTCTCAGAAATATATAATATATGTACAACTAGAATGACAACCTATATATCTATGATAAGGCTTGTAATTGACTGGAATAATACAATCGTAAGTGATGATTCGATGTGGTAAGCCAACATAACCTAAAATAAAATTTAAAACAGATTTCTGCTTGATAGTGGCAGCTTTAAGGTTGGTAAAAAGTATCTGGTTGGCTAAAAAGACCAGTGTTTAACCGCAATCTCACCATGGTAAGTGATGAAGTAACCGAAGGTGATAAGCACGTAAGCACACAAAGCCTAGAACCAACTTGAATCTCAAGTGCAACTGTCTGAACACACTGATAGTCGCTTGGCGACAGATTTTAAACTTGAGGGTGGTACTCAGCCAGGTGGGTACTACAAAGTACCCAACTACCGTAGTATGATTTCCTCACGATGTTTTCTTTAACCGAAAGCTCAAGTTCATTGTAGGATTCGAACCCGGGACATGCGTGTCTGCATACGATTTAACTACCACTGAGCTATCCTCGCCTAAAAGATATTACCTTAAAACTTCTTCTTTACGAACTTCACCTTCCACTTCAGATTTCTCTATCCACCATCTACAAGCTATTACAGTATTACCCAACAGATATGACGCGTCGTGAATCTTCGTTCGTACAGAAAAGAAAGTGGCCCCGAAGATTAACGAAAGAATGCTTAAAATTTACAATCAACCTTAGATCACTACTATAAGGTTCATAATACACTGCAGCCGTTAGTTCCGTCTCACTCGCAAGTCACGCCCCTCCGCACGGCGTGCGCTAACATGGCCGCAGCTGCCGACCAATAGCTGTTTCCCGCGCTTAAAAATGTATCTTCTGCGCAGGTACATCGGTAAGCCATATCAGTTGGGTACTACTGTACGAACTTTGAATAGCGCGGATATTTGGAATAAAATATTCGTTTTATAAATGATTACTTACCTTCAGTACTATATAAGGTGGGCATAGGTACGCTGTACCTCGAGGAAGAGCTTAAAGGGAACTCCGGTCCCCATTCATCAGGACTGAAGTCTGTGTAAGGAAGAAAACAACCTATGTGAATAGAAAACATAGGATAATTAGTGTATATATGTGCGTGCACCTAATCTTAAGTGGACTTGTAGTTTCTATGGATTCCAAGGAGTTGAAGACGAGGTATCTCTCCTTGTCGGACTGTGTTTGACTCTTTTTGGCATATGGTTGAATATGGGCTGTCAAAAATGTATTTAGCTACGGTCTGCAATGACATTCCGTGCAAGGATCGCCATAGTATGATGACTAATACTTTAGGTACTTGGTTCTCATAGAAACTATCAATCCAAACAAAATTATAAAAACATATTATATGTACTCAATAAAAGGGAAATAAGTTATAAGCAGATCTGACACAGTACATCTTAATATTTACAATGTAGAATATATTGTTTGTATGTATTGTTGTATGAAAAAACGTATACATGCATTTTTCAAGTCTACACATGCCAAACAGTTCATTCTCAACTTAAAAAAGCAAAACAAAATTGTGATTAATAAAATCTATATACTTACATGGTGCAAATAATAACTTGGTAGGCACTTTAAACTTTATAAAATTGTCCAATATATTTTGTTAAAAATGTTAACGATATTTTTTACTTTTTAACCTTTCCCGAATTAATAGCCAGAGTGAAAATAAGCTGAAGCGATTCTCTTTTTAATTCCACCTTCACCATACAGTTTTTAATCTATACTCTTTAGGTCACTCTATGGCTCATTTAATATTCTAATTTAAAAAGTTAAGGGGTATTGTTAGTATCTAATTGATTAGTATTCCCATGTTAAAAAAATACACCAGTATCGATTTTATGGAAAAGGTTTATTTGATATATAAAAAAAGGATCTATATAATCTATGAAAGAACCAGATCACCAGAGAGGTTTTTCTATATTTTTTTTAACAAATCGAATTGAGAGCGACTCGAGAATATTTTTGAGAAGGACGTGCGCTCTTTTTCTATACAACATCATTCACATGTGAGCCTCTAGTAATGTAATTATCGTAATACTAATCCACCACCTCTGCAGGAACATTGTTATTGCCAGCTAACAGCGGGATTGTCGTGTTTTTGTACTATACAAAACTGTTTCAACTACGTTACACACGTTTTGGAAGCTTACGTGACGCTATTCAAATGTAGTCATTAGACAATATTTTTCCAATTCATTAATAACATGTAAAAAGTTTCGACACTGATTTTATATTATGTTACTACCAAATGATTTTGTTTTTTCTTCTGTGGCATCCCTAAATGTGACATTAGTAATGGTGTTGCCACACGTAAACTTCCAAACACGAGTTGTTATTAGATAGATCTGTCATTGTAAACATTTGAAAGCGTGCCATAATGACATGGTGAAGAAAAAAAAAAACAAGCGAAGATTATACAAACTAACAAATAGGTAAGTACAACAAATACATATATAATATCACTTAAAACGTACGGTATATAGCATATACTATGAACTGCTAAGCATGCATAGCGTTTAACTTCAACTAGACAAATAAAAACCTGGCTGAAAGCAAACAAATGCTTACAATTTACAAAACGAGAAAATAAATCGTCAAATGTCAAAAAAAAACGGGATACTAAAAATAATAATTACGTTACAAAAAATAACACTACCATAACTACTTATTACAATAACACGCACAATTTTCCTGAGTATCACACGACATTACATATTTTTTTTACAAATTTATTCCATTTATAATCTATGACACGATAATACCTATCTTAACTAAAAATGTTCTCTGCCACGTTATATAAAACAAATTCATAATAAAAGTTTTTTTTTGTGACATGGAAATATTTAAACACGCTCTGGAGATGGCAACATTATGTTAAAATCGGGCGTGATTCAGCAATCTTGATGATGACGGTTAAAACAATAAAATTGGAACGTTTTTAAAAATCTTAAATGCATTTTAGAGATCATTTTTACAAAACAGACGTGCTCAAGCACACTTATGTGTCCAGGATGGGAATCGAACCCACGACAAGACCCAGGTCTTGTCGTGGGTTCGATTGCAAAAAGTCCAGACGTCACATAATCACGTCACGAAATTGAGGACCCCTCCCACCCCTTGTCACACAATGGCCCTGATTCTGTTGTTCACAACTAAACTAATTTTAATCTCACTATGTCTCTTTCTAACAAAGAACATAAGAAAAGGATGTAAGAAATTTAGTCCTGTCAAATTAGTCCAATGCTTGTTTTCAATATAAATTTAGTATCGCGGTTACGCCTAAATACACGCAAAATAAGACGGCAAAGATTAATTTGACAACTTAAAATATGTTCTATCCTTTTTCAATAATGTTCGTAAGAAAGAGATGAGATGTGACTAAAATTAGTTTAGTGCGATTTACAACAGAATCGGCACCAATGTCACACTTCGCCTTTACGCGCCTGCCCCCTTTACGTGTGACGTAATTTATGGATGGCCTTTAGTTATTTTAGAAAAAAGTTGCTATCGCCATTTTTTTAATACAGAATGTTTAAAAAAACATGGCAATTGCTTGATTGCTCAGTCACGCACGATTTCAAAGTGTTTTTTTTATTTAAATTAATAATGTTCATACTCACAAGGATATAGCAAGTTGTCCTGGGACGTTCCTTTTATCGCAGCAAGATAAGAAAACAAAATGGCTGACGTTAGACAATAATTTAACTATGAATCACAAAATAATTTACACACATTCTCATTATTCCGTCAGAATTACAATAAACAAATCACATTGATGAAAAACAGCAATGTATTTTTGTTATTTTTTTTATTTTTTTCTTGCACGTTTCGTTTGATCTCTGTGACTTGTCTATTGTCAATTTTAATACAATTTGGCAAGAACCTAAAACATTTTTTCGTCAGTCGAATGCAGAATTTACATCATAAGGAGTCTTTTAAATTATAATTCCTATAATTTTTACTAATTATAATTAAATTACTTATATGTCCATCGTATTCTTACTAGAAATTGATGTAAATGCTGTTCTTGATTTATGTTATCTATGAATGTTTGAATCCTATAAAAATTACGCTTATATTTCAGTACCATACCTGATACAATGAGCTACAGACAAAAATGGTTATGAATTGAATTATAAATAATATAACTTACATAATCCTGAGTGATTCGTAAAAGGATAGGACAACACTCATAGCTAACGATGATTCAAAACCACATACACTATGTTTGTTTATGGTCAAAAAACGGTATATTTAACTCTTTTATCGTAAAAGAGCAATCTTTACTACATCACTATTCAATCTTTTTAATCATGGTAAAAAGTACAAGTGATTTGAGACGAGCCAGTAAAATGAATAGACAGACACTGGTTTATAATTACGCTTAACTAAAAATAAGTCTTTTTAAATTCATTATATAACTAAAACTTAAAACTATCAAATCCTTGGAACTTTTAAGCCGGCTTTTCACTATGGGATATAATATAATATATATTACATCTTGAGATATAATATTTTATCGCTCGTCATACAATGAGTCAAAAAATATTTATGATACAAAAAATATCTCAAGCGATAAAATATTATATCTCAAGATGTAATTTATATTATATCCCATAGTGAAAAGCCGGCTTTAACTCATAAGCAGCGTATTTACAGATAAACATAAGAGATTTAGCCAATTCGCTCTTCGGATCGAACGGTTCCGTATAAAATAATATTATCATTTACGTGTGAACACATTTTATACAAAATATTCTGATGGATATAAACTAATCTTAAAAAATACTCGAAAATTCGTATTATTTAGCAGTTTGGGATAAAATTTTGCTTTTTTAATAACAAGTTCAAAATACAAATGCACGTCAGAAGGAATGTTATGTTAGTAGAAGTGATATGTATCGATATGGCAACACTTTTGTACATTGTCCACAGATTATGAAACTGGGGACAATTTATTGGGTAATTTTGAACCTATGAACATTTTATTTTAGGACTTTTGATGAGTCACAATTTATCAAAATTGAGAGATCTGTAAAATTAGGACATACTCACAAATATAAATGAGTATGTTAGTTTGTCTAAACTAACGTAGGACGTCGACGTCGTAACGAAGAAGCATTGGTTTTGGCACGAGATAGATGCCAACCAAAGTTTTTTTTATTAATATTCTGTGCCTAGCTATTGTGTCCCGGGATTAAGTAGCGTATGTCCTTCTCCATACCATAGGCTATCTGCATGCCAAATTTCATCGTGATTAGTTGAGTAGTTAACGGGTGAAAGCGAAACAAACAAACTCACTTTCGCATTAATAATATTAGTAAGGATTAAGGCGGCCCTCTGTGGCCGGCGCAACTTCAATGCAAGCATAGTCTAAAAGCTTGTTGTTTCATCCAACGTAATGTTTGACTGCGAAAAAAGAGTCAGCATCAGAGCCGGTTATCAGTCGGTAAATTTCGCTGATCACTCGCGGCCGCTTCGCTAGGTCGTCATTCATGATTTCGCATTCATAAAACTTGTTCCAGGAGTATACTTCTTGTGAAAAAATCTTACGAGTTTGTGAAAAAAAAGTTAGTTATTTAGAATCTCCAATACATTTGCAAGCCTGGTATCTAAATGTTTTCTTTACTTTTAACATTTATAGGTACATTAGATATGTCCAAAGTTCAGGCAAAAATGCTGTTTTTCGGAGGCTTTGACTGAATTTATTTCACACTTTTTTAAATTACGCCTAGATACACGGCTAGATATAGTGCACAAGATACTAATTTGTTCAAAACATCTAACGAAAAATGTTTAACAACGCCATAATAAGTACAGAGG